>QLTV01003274.1:988776-1012396 GCA_003457575.1 Thermophis baileyi
TCTGATGTAATTCTGCTTAGTTTCACCTGCTGCTTCCTGTGTGTTAGGAAGCTTATGATCCACTTACAAGTGTGTTCAGGTACCGCTAGCTGGTTCAGCTTAGTTAGAAGAGTGTCTGGAATGATGGTATTGAATGCTGAGCTAAAGTCTACAAAGAGGACCCTTGCGTAGGTCTTTGGAGATTCAAGATGTTGTAGGATGTAGTGCAGAGCCATATTAACAGCATCATCTGTTGATCTGTTTGCTCGGTATGCAAATTGCAGGGGGGTCTAACAGTGGATCCGTGATGGTTTTCAAGTGGGACAGTACTAGCCTTTCAAAGGTTTTCATAACTACAGATGTTAGAGCAACTGGTCTGTAGTCGTTCAGTTCCTTGATGGTGGGCTTCTTCGGCACTGGGATGATAGTAGAGCATTTGAAGCAAGAAGGAATTAAAACAGCAAGATGCTGTTTTAAATGTGAGTTGCTTCTGTTGCCATGTATTTTACTTATTTCGTCTGAATTTTTCAAAAAAATATATTTGAATCCTCTTGTAAGCCAACCAGAGTTGCACAATTCATGGGCAGCTACTGTATACAGATTGAAATAATAAAATAAAATAAAGAAATCTTCCCATAGTTTTCTGTTTTCTACTTTTTGAAAAATAAAGAATCAAGTTTCTATTCTTTGTGTGTATAATAAAAGAACCTTTGAAACTGCACAGACAGTGCTGTTGGAAGCTTAAAAATCACAGTGAGGAATAATTTGCTAAAAACTGCTGATGGATGAGTCTCCCTGATCATTAAATGCTGTTTGAGAATATGTGTGTTCAGTCTGCAGGAAAAGTAGAAAAGCAGATCTTGTAATCGGATTATGCTGGTGTTTGAGTTATAAGAAGAATACAAAGTTTAAGAGCAACCAGCAATATTAGATAAATGAGACTAAATAGAAGCAATCTGGACTCAACAATCTCTCAGGGCAACATCAGCCAAAATCCATGACTCTATGATCAAAATGACCTTCAGGCATCCTACTAAAATGACAGATGAATAATATGTAAATATCCCATCATCTCTGATAGGAGATCATTGGTGTAGTTTTTTGTGGGCCATGGTTTATACATTGAGATGAATGAGATATTATGTATGGTTGTAACCCGAAGAACTAAAAAAATGGTGAGATCAGGGATAAATGAACATAGATACAGTAAATGAATATAGAAAGGGATAGATCCCCTGGTCTATCTGTTTGAAAGGACAATAACAAGAGATTGTGGTATTGTAGTTCAACACATAATGGAGAGTACCATATTAACTTGATGTAGATAGTGATAATTTTCTTCATTACAGGCCATTCCCTAAAGGGTTGCTATGTATAACACAGACGTTTCTGCATTGGTGAGCTGTTTTTCAAAGGTATGCATTAAGAACCCTTAATTTAATCTACAGGAAACAGATTTGAACTTGCTGATGAATGATAGGTCAATTGAAATAAGCTGCAGAATTTTATCCAAATTTTAGAACACAATTTTCCTTTGTAGAAATGGAAAGTAAATGTAAGAGGAATGTTTTATGCATCTCTGTATGCTTCTTCTGGATAAGAAACAGGCATCTACCACTGACCAACTTCCATAGTTTTACAAGGGCCATTTCTTAATCACAGATATAAAAACTGCTCTAAATTGTGTTCCAGAATAACCTTTTTCACATGGAAAGCTGCTTGTGGAAGCCTCTAACTATAGCCGCCTTCTCCATGCAATCACAAAACTTCACGCCACAAGGCCTGCAGTAGAACAAATTGCCTTGTCTACCTGCTGAGGTGCTTTTTGCACGAAGACAGTTGCCATGGTAAGCAGTGAAAGCAGCCTCCCCTTGGTGGCAGGTATATATTCTCTACTCTTGAAGATTACTGCTTACTTCATTTGGCCCACAGTGAAACAATTTTAATGCTTCTACCAATGTATTTTAATGTTATTTGATAAAGAATATTTCCAATTTGAAAATGGAATTTAGTACAGAATTCCTGATAGGTGGCCATATTCCATTTGGCTCACTTGTGACCAAGCTGAAGCAGGCCTTTAATGGAATCGATCAGACACTGGGGATGAGTTTGCTGCCCAAATACACCAGGCCTAAGGGGGATGGTGGGGAGGAGACAACTACTGTAGCATGGCTACAAGGTTCTTCCTGCAATTCCATTAAAATCGACACAAACTCAACGTGAAACTACCAAGTTTGTTGTCCATTCAAAGCAGATGAAAGAAGAGAAACTACTGGAGAAATTGATATTTTGTTTTCTTTGTTCAGCTATTACAGAGATTGAACATTACCAGTACATGTAACATTCTTCTCAGCCTGAATAATGCAAATATAAAGCTATGTTTGATTGATTTAATATTTGATTGCCAGTAAGAAAATCATAAAATAAATAAGAGAAGGCATCCATAATGATATGTCGGAATGACCTTGGAAGATAGGAGGAAGAGCTGTAGTCTAGACAGTGATCTGATAAAGGAAATCTGACTCTGAAAGAGGAGTGGTGTGGTGGTGGAGAAATTGCCTCAGAAGGGACCCTCCCTTTATACTTTTGTTTTAAAATCCACTGCCTCTTTCACTTCATCCTTCCACCAAGCATCGTATTTTTCATGAGGATAACACCACACACTTCAGTGGAAATCTGTAACAGATTTTTCATTCTATTTCAAGCTGCTTCCATGTGGTCTTACATCAACTTTACATTTGTTTTGTTGGGAGTTTAATGCAAGGATTCATACTTTCTCTTCTTGCAGTCATTCTACTTTCGCTTTGGTTGCTTTCACTTCTTTCCTTTACTTTCATGTCCATTTCTCGTTCTTGACACTAACAGGAAAGATCTGACCTGGATTCAGAACTTCTCATTGCTCTTGTAACCTTCACTAATTTTCTCAGTCACGCTTTTATTTTCATTCCTTTGTCATGTGTATATATGAATAGATTTATACTTAAACAATGTGTTTGAAACAGAAAGATTATTTTAAGCAGATACTCATAAAATAGTGACCATTCTCATTTCTTTTTTGGGTCTCTGAAATGCCCAGTCATTTTTTTCTGTATTCTCCTACATTATTCGCACCCATTCATTTGTGTTGCCTAGCAGGATAATTTTCTCCCCTGGATTGCATTTATTCATAACGTTGCACAATTTTTCACAGAACTCATCTCTGGTTCTTCCATTATCCCCTCTCACTGGAGCATAATGTGCAACTATCTATTGTGTGAATCTGTAGTGTTGTACACATTCATTGCAATTGTGACTGTATGTATGTAATCCATTCAATGTTAATTTTGAATTGGCTTTTGTTAGGGACAAACCACAATCTTAGTCTTTGAACAGAATTGCATTTTCAAAACTCTCACAGCAGTGCTATGAAACCCAATTCAAAATCTCCCTAATGTTATCCCTCGATTCCCCATTATGGATGGTAAACATCAACCACGGATTTTGCAAGAAATACAAGCACAAGTTGTAATGGGATTGAAATGAACAAACTGTGCCTCTTGATTTACTGAGCTGAAATTTCTGTGCCACCTTCCTAGTACTCCACCCTCATCTAAGAATTTCAGCACTGAAGCAATGGAGGGGCACTATCGCTAGCTGGCACGCTAATTAAAACATTTATATAACACTCTCCATAGTCACCCGTCACTACACACGCTAATTGCATTTTAATATATTTTTTAATTTACCATGCTAGTTTTAATTAAATCTGTAATCACTTGCCAAAGAGAGGCGGGAAGAAGGCGTGGCCTAGATTCTTGCTCTTCCTGGCTGGGCAAAAAGATTGCTTTGAGCCTTCACATTTAGGCTGATAGTGGATTCCTCCATAAAGGAAGGAGCCCCAAAAGGATGGAAGAGGGAGCCTAATGGCACAAGAAGAAGAACCTGTCCATGAGGGAGGAAGTCTGAACAGGGAAAAACCTGTGAGAAATCAAGGTTTAATCAAAGCTTTAGAGAGTCCCCTTATCAAGCAGAATGATCTATTATCTCAGCGTTTTAATATGTTTCCATTAAAATCAGGCATGAGGCAAAAGATGATACACAGAGACCAGAAACCTCTTTGAACATGACAATCTATAATATGTTAAACTCTTTTTTTAAAAGTATGGCTTTCCCTCACGGGGAGGTTTAAAAGACTGCATGGCTACCTCTCTGCCCCACACTCCTTATCCATTAGATTCTACCTGTAATGAATGAAATCCTTTTCACAGCCTTAGCAGTTTTCATGACCGTGTTGTCATGGGGAACTGTAGTGCATGATAGTCTGTGTAATATTTACTTAATAAATACTTTCTTTCTTTAAATCTTTATTTTTGAATTTATATCCCACTTTTTAAACTTCCTTTCCAGACCAGGCAGCTCAAGGCACCTAACAGTAAAAATGAAAATAAGAGATTCGTGTCTAAAAGACATCCAGCAATTAAAAGCATGGATTAAAAAAACAAAAATATAATTTCAAGAACATGGATACTAAATATCTATCACTATACTGCATGTACCTTCTAGTGAATGGGATGGAAGCAACAATATGCTAGCTTGCAAGTTAATCTGTAGAGACCTTAGCTTGTACAGAAAAGTGTAAGTACGCTTGAAGCAAAATTGGTTTTTACTGTGCTTGTGATATACTGTTCAAAATGTGCAGAAAGTAACTGGGATTGGCCTTACTATTAAATGGGGAGTAGTGCAAATGGCAGCTGCTTGTAACTAAGTATAAATCTCTGTGTTACTAAAAGTCAAGTCAACTATATTTATTACAAGTTACAGATCCAGGCAATACAAAGACATAATATTATATACTCGATTTTAAAAAGTCTGTGATTATGCTTCATCCATTTTACTATTAATTAATCATTAATCATCTACTGGTTACCTTGCAAACCCACAACAGCAAAAGGTATTTTAGGATCTCTATCCACCAAAATATATACATTAAAAGCCATACCTAGAATTCTTCTACTTATCAAATAATATTACTAAAAAATGTTATGTGAAAGTCTCAGTTGACCAAAGCCAAGAGACAGGGGTCAGTACTTGTGATAGTATCTGACAAGAACAATTGTATAAAGGAGATTTTGTCTTGAAAGCAAGAGGAGTAAATCACATGAAATGAAGAAAACCAGATATATTTGTTTGTAAAAACAACCAGAGGGGTAAATAAATGCAACAAATCTGAATTAAGTTTGTCTGATTTTGTGAAATGGAACTGATGAATCCTGCAGGGAAGTGAAGGTTTAGGCTTAATTATGAAAGAAAGGCTACAATGTATGTCAGCAAAAAAATTAATTACTGTCATTTAGTTTGTTGTGGGTGTATTTGAAAGTGTGAATTCATATCTGTTTATTGTTGTATTTTTTTACACTCCAGTGAATGTTGATGATAGAAAAAACAGGGATGAAGTTTTGGAGAAAAATAGTAACTGAATGAATGTGATCTGAGGAGGAAAATATGTTGAATATGTGAAAACAAGAAGAAAGGAAGCACATTAAAACTGACTGGGTGATTTGTGGACCTATAAAAGAATAAAATTGTGACTATTTGCTGAGTATCTGCTTTAAAAAGTCCATTTCAAGTATGTGCTTATCTCTCATCTTCTTTTTTGCATTGCAAAATAATGATTGCTGCAAAAAAATGATGAGAGAAAGTTATTGTATAATCTGCAGAGAGATTAAAAAGATGATTGGAAAGAATGTAGTCAAACAGAAAAAGGAATGGTTAAGACTGAAAGAGGCAAAGAAAATTCAGACTGGTTTTGTTATAAATAATAATAAAAAATGTTTTAGAAGTGACTGAAGAGGGCTAAACAAAAAGACCCCAGTATAGGGGAGTTTGGAATGAAATATAAAAGTGATTAAATGTTTTGGGATGGGATTGAAATGAGAGATTTTTTTGAGAGAGAAAATTTCATCAAGGATAGCAGGTTACACATAATTGACTTAGAATAAGAATAATTAGATGAATTAATGTATACGGTATACCTTTGTATACCATTTACTAACAATGGGGAAATGGAATAAGAAATGTTAAGCTGTAGAAATGCTGGAAGAAAGATACTGGGTGACATGTGAACTGCAGATAAGGATTGTGTATAAGAGCATGCCTATTTTGTGTTATGGAAAAGAGGGTTGGGTAAGTCAAGAGAGACATACATGTAAGTCAGCGGTGGGTTCCTCCCGGTTCAGACTGGTTCTCCCGAACCGGTAGCAGCCCGCTGGTGATGTCACGATGATGTCACCGAACTGGATTGGTCGGTGCCGGTCCGTGGGGGCCGCCATCTTTTTTTTAAATTTTTTTTTGAATTTGTTTTTAAAATTTTTTTCCTTCTGAGCATGTGCAGAAGCCAACTTCCGGCACTGTGCATGCAGTTGCCATCTTTTTTTTGGCTTTATTTTTTTTATTTTTTTCAGATTTTTCATTACTGCGCATGCGCGCACCCATGAGGCGCACTCACGCGGTGCAGGAGGGAGCGAACCAGCAGCGAGTTAAATTGGAACCCACCCCTGTTGTAAGTGGATTGTGGCAGTAGTGGGGTGCAGTAAAGCAGGCTGAGATTTGGTCAAGAATGAATGGATGCCAAGGATTATGTAAAAAAAGAGAGTGACTATTAGGAAAGAAGTATGCTGAAATGAGTTGATCATACAGAGAAAATTAATGTGGATCAAAACAAACCTATAAAGAGGAAATGTCGAGAAGAAGGGCAAAACTGAGAAAATTGTGGCTGGTTGCAGGTAGTAAAATCCTGAAAGAAGGAGAAGTGAGAAATTTAAAGAACAAGAAACTTGAGAAATGATGCATAGACCTGGTTGAAGCAAGGATGGCTTGCAAGGACAAAAAAGGTTTGGAAAAATATAGCGAATGATTTTGTTACAAACAAGTTTAACCAATGCTTTCTTTTCCTTTTGTCATCTCAAAAATAACATGATAAAATACTTTAACATTTAAATGATCTATTTATTAAAGTTCAGTTCTTAGGTGCAGTCTTACACACCCAATTTTCAATGAAGTGTATGAATTAAGGAAATGATATGAAAAGTGTTGTTTTTCTTACTTACCATGAGCCAACTTGAGATAAAAACTGCTACTGCACGAAGAAATAATTTCTCTAGTGCTATTCTACAACACTCCAAAAGGACATTTAATGGATACCGAATAGTAAGATACATGGGCAAGATGTAGGTGAAAGAAAGATCATTCCCAACTTTATTGTACCTATGTGAAAACCAATTCTACTTCCAGTCAGTAAACCAGTTGTGTCAAAATGAGCAGCCGTGAATACAAGCTTTTGTTCCAAATCCTCTAGTTCTAATATTACATATTGCAAAGGTGTGATGCCTTATAACATAAAGATGTGAATGAGAAATTCCAAGGTTATGGTACTGTAATTTTTTTTAATGTAGGATATTTCCAAAGTCTGTCTTCAGTGATATGGCTGAAGAAACAGAAAAATAGAAGAACTAAAAGGTCTGCTGAATTCACTAGATCAAATGACACCCCTCTCGCGAATTGTTGAGAAATAACTCAATTTTGCAAAGACATGAGAAAAACTGAGTGAAAAGAGGGAACTATCCTTGGTGCTGAAAAAAAAAGGCCAGCGCAGTCCAGCCCAGCCCAGCCCTCAAGGCAATCCCTTCATTCTGGAAAAAGATGAATTTTAATGAGGAGGGGCTCCTCATTATATAGAGTTTCTTTGCAAACACATGCGACGGTCGATAGAAACTTAATGTTGTTAGGTTAGCAACCCAGTTCTCAAGCAGCTTTCAGGGTGTCTGTGGAAGGTAATAGATTATCTCAGCATGATTGAGAGAAGAGCATAACATGTGTTCAGGAGCCTGAACTGGAAGGAGCATTTGATGTGCTTTTTACTGAGGGGTTCTGTTTTAGCGTTTTTTTTTTTGTGAGGAGTAGTTTAGAAGTTCCTAGACACTGTGCAGAAGATGCTAATGCACTAAAGTCAAGGCTCCCTGCTTTGCTGTGATATTTTGTAAATCTGGGCAATAGATGTCATGCATAACAGCCCAGCATGAAGTGTGGATCCAGTTATCTTAACTATGGAGAAAATTTCCTTTCACCACCTCCATGAAAAAGAAAGGTTAAAAAAAAGTGTGGCTTCATTTTCCCTCAGTGACAATGTCAGGGGCACTAAACTCACCATGCTGTAGGGTCACTGCATTTAGTACAAGCCACTTGGGAAACAAGAATCCCAGGGAGAGGCAAATGGAGAACAAAAAGCAGTAATGGAAAGAATTCTAAATTGCTGAAAGCAGAAGCTAATAGGCTGCAATTCAGCCGGTTGGAAAGGAAAATTTGCTTCCCCAAGGAAATTCAATACTGCCCTAAATACATGCCAATGACCATTCTGAAATATAATAATTTACATATGCACTTCTCCATAATGGGTGTTAATCAAATTCTGTACTTTTCAATTTTAGCCCCCCCCCCCAAAAAAAGGAAAAGAAAAAAAAGCTGTGTCTTTCCCCCAAAAAAAGGAAAAGAAAAAAAGGCTGTTTCTATAAGCTCTACCGTTCAAAATGTCTTGCCTTCAACATGTATAAATTTCACATTATTATTCAGGCATGATAGCGCCAGAATAATTAAGGTTGCATCAAGAATATAATAGGGGCTAAAACATTTAATATCTCCAAAAGTACACGATCAATCTTAATGAAACTTTCTAGGGGGTTAGTTCCAAGGACTTTTCAATTTTCTAAACAGTTATGGTTTACAGTGCTTGAATGTTAAGGGGCAAAAACTGGATTTTGAAAGACAAGCAGTGTGTTCCCACTCCTTTTGAAATGCATTTTTGGCAAAATACAGAAAATTCATACCAGGCAGTTTGTAGCTTCAGTAGTTTAACATAGAGAATGCTTTTAGAAATATAAGCATTTGTTTTCCTGAATGGAAAAAAAGACTCAGGGATAGGCTTTGAATTCTGCACTAAGCCAATATCTTATTTAACTGGGTTTGCCTTAGCCTGCTAAATATATTTCACCATTATGATTTGTAAATCATGGCTTATGGTAGACACAATCAATTGTGACTTATTCAGTTTTTAAAACGTTAGCTTAGTGCAATGTGCCACTAGAATGTGCATTTTTGCTTGTGAGCAAGCATCTAGCTTGGTAGAGATGTCTTTTACATTTATTTTTAATTTTTCATGTATAATATTGTTACTAAGTCCTGATTCATTTCTCACTTGAATGGCAGACTTCCCAAAGTGGTACCCTCCGTGTGTATGAGATTACAACTTTTCATGCCTGAGCTGACTAATGCTAAATGATCCAACCACTCCCTCCTACTAACCGATAAAACTAGCTATTATAGAACCTAGAGGGCTTAGGCTTATATTTCCATCCTCTTCTTTCTTGGTTTAGCCTGATAAATAAAGAAAACTTGGTGGCCATGGCAAACATCTTTCAGGAGACCCTCCCTCTGTTCTAACCTGGGTTTACTAGATCTCACTTTGCATTTTACTGAAGACAAGTCCATTGAGCTTCCAAGCTAGCCAGGCCTTCAGAGGGGGGTGTGTGCCACATTATGTGATGGGCAAGTGAAGGGTCCTTTTCATTACTATTTCATGGCTAAGAAGAATGGAGTGGTGCAATTGCCTGGAATAGAAGTGTATCATTTTGTGTATTGAGGGTGGGGGTGGTGGCAATGAGAAATACTTAGCTCTGGTTACTGGGAGCACATTTCCATGAACAAGAGATCTACTGTTCATTTTCTTGCTTGTGTGCTTGCGATCAGTGGCTGAATCACAGTGCTTTTTTCAGTTCCATCTAGAGTTCAGGGTTTTCTTCAAAATGCCAAGTGTTTTAAAATCTAATTTTTTCAGAGCTAGATTGAAAGCCCTCTTCTTTAAACGGTTTAGTGATTTTATTGCTCGTAGTATTCCTTTTATTGGAGACATTTTGCTCCTAATGTATTAGTTCTATGCCATTATGCTACTATTTTCAACTGCAGATTTTGTATTTCATATATCTGGTACTGTTGGGTGATTTGAAAGTATTAAGGTTGATTTTCTCAACCTAGAAAGCACGCTGGTACTATCTCTCTCTCTCTCTCTCTCTCTCTCTCTCTCTCTCTCTCTCTCTCTCCCTTTTCCCCCTTTCGCCTCCTTCTCTCTCTCTATCTGGTCAAGCATGTATAAGGTAACAGATACAAGTATAAACATAATAATGAATACATGAAATGGATACGAATAAAAGGGAACATTAGGACAGGGACGGTAGGCACGCTGGTGCGCTTATGCACGCCCCTTAAAGACCTCTTAGGAATGGGGTGAGGTTGACAGTAGACAGTCTAAGGTTAAAGTTTTGGGGGTTAGGGGAAGAAACCACAGAGTCAGGTAGTGCATTCCAGGCATTGACCACTCTGTTGCTGAAGTTGTATTTTCTGCAATCGAGTTTGGAGTGGTTTACCTTAAGTTTGTATCTATTGTGTGCTCGTGTATTGTTGCGGTTGAAGCTGAAATAGTCATTGACAGGTAGGACGTTGCAGCAGATAATTTTGTGTACTACGCTTAGGTCAGACAGAAGGCGGGGTAGTTCTACTGTAAGTTGTCTAAGCCCAAAATTTCAAGCCTGGTGGGTGTAAGGTATTCTGTTGTGAGCAGAGGAGTGGAGGACTTTCCGCGTGAAATATCTCTGGACTCGCTCAATTGTATTAATGTCCGATATGCAGTGTGGGTTCCAGACAGTCATAGGCTTCACACTTATATAAGAAATGGTAGTGTGAATAGGCTTCACACTTATATAAGAAATGGTATACTGACAACCAGTTTGGTGTAGTGATTAAGGTATCAGACTAGAAATTGGGAAACGGTGAGTTCCAGTTTCATTTTAAGCACAAAGCCAGCTGGGCGACCTTGGGCTAGTCACTATCTCACAGCTATAGGAAGGAGGCAATGGTAAACCACATCTGAAAAACCTTGACAAGAAAATTTCAGGGACTAGTCTAGGCAGTCTCAGAGAATTGGACATGATTGAAGAGAACAAGAATAAAGCCCTTACAGTAATATTTAATATTTGTTTAGCTTTCATACTAGGGTAAATGACATAGAATTCTGTGTTGAATGGGATCAGCTGATTAAAACTGAGAATATTTTATGATAGATAAATGGCTATTTTTTATTCCTATCTCATACTACATGCAGCAGAGACCTTTCCCCCCTCTTTTATTAAGGCTAGTACTTCTCAAGTACAACAATCCAGATTGACACTAGATGGAAGCAAAGGTAGAGCTTTCAATGCCTCTCATGGAATTTGGTGAACCTCTGGATTTTTGTCCTCACAACTAGTATTCCTAATCTTAGTAAGAACTAAATATTAGGATTCATTTGGAATTACTCCTAAGTAAGATGCTGATATGGAACTGTGGACTTATTTGCTATGTGCTAATTTAGTTGCAGAAGCTAATATCTATTTCCTCCAGAGCTGATTTGCCCTCGCATGCATATTCCTTGATTAATTGCAACTAAGCATATAAACTACCTTGATTTATCTATTGGCTCTTGATAAAATACTCCACAATGCCTGTTTTGTGATATCTTCTTCACTTTTTAAAGTAGCCATTTGATTATGAAATAAAGAACATCTATGTGTATATTTACTGTGCTTATCTCTCTTATGTGCATACATAAACATGTAGATGCATGCAGAGTTATTTATTTATTCATCTTTATTTATTAATCATCTTTATTTATTTACTGTATTTTTAGAACACCATATTACCCAAGGTCACAAAATATGTGTAAGGTAGCTGTATGTGGATGGTTATTTTGCTATCACTTCTTATCAAGTCACTGTAGCATGTTGTAATGCTCTTTTAAAAATACAAAAGTTTGTTAACTTTTATTTTTACTTTAGCTCATTCTCTTTTGAAAAATACTCGCATATAATTTAGTTGCCGTGGAATATAGATCATAATAATTGCTTATGTTTTTTACAAGCACTGTAGCTTTTCATTTTTGAAAAAAATAATAGCAAATTACTCACTTTTTCCTCTTCCTCTTAAATGCACTTGTCAGATGTATAAGAAGTGAGAGATGAGTTCCAACAAAATATTTGTCATTTTTCACTGCTCATTGGCAAATCCTTACCTTCTGCTTAAAACTCTTTCCAGAACAAAGCCAAATCATGAACCCCGTCTACATTTATTTGTGTATATTTATTCATTAAACTTATATACCATCTGTCTTGCTGTTTGGGGTGACCCTAAGAAATAATACTTAACTTACTTAGCAATACAATAACAAAACGATAGTTAACAAAATACTACAGTTGATAATTCCACAAAATTAGCAGAATCACTTTTCTGGGCAGAAATGGAGAGTCACAAAAATTTGCCAGATAGGCAAACCCTGCTCAGGGCTGATCTAGTTCCAAACCATAATAAAATGAAATGGGATATGGCAATAAGCAACTTCGATGCTTATTCAATGAAGATAAAATATATTCCTAGATGTTCTGAGCAGGTTCACTTACACCTATACGGGTAAACAAGCAGAGGTAATCGTTTGTGGGATTTCATACATATTAGAAATATGTCCATCACATCCTGAAAACAGTATACTTCCTGATTTAAAGATCTGGTTGGCATACATTTGCATCCATGTCTGTCAAAGCCTTTCTGTGGGAGTGAAAGCTAACTTCCCATCCAGTACAGCCATTGGCAGCTATCCTCTATCCAAGTCCCGAGAGCTCCTCTAACCTGATAGCTATGCTAAGTGACTTCTTGTTTTCAGTGCTTCAGAGGTTCTTCAAACTCTTCCTGTGTTTCTGTCTTCCTTGAAACTCTGTCATGGGTTTTATCTCCATATTTTATTATGCAAACAACAATTGTCCCCTATTCTGGGGATGGCTCACAAAACAGAATACAAGCTGTATTAAATAGCATGCAAGAAAAATGCTAAAATATAGCTTTAAAGAGGGTCCTGCCTTGCTAGAGCATCCCAGTCCCCCATCCTAATAGTTCTTGGTTTTGCTTATGAAACGAAGCATGGAAATCTCATTTCTGCAACCCTTGCCTCCCACACAGGAACAAAAATGCTGCAGGCATAGCTTGTTGTTGCTCTTAGGCAAGAAAATCCACAAAGCACACACAAAGCTAGTGACCTCCTCAGAGGCTTAGCTGTTCAGATAATTATTTTAAAAAACCGTGAACTTCCCTACTTCAAAACACATTATCTTGTTTGATTTCTTTTTTAAATGAAGCCCACGCACCCTCTTATTACAAGATTATTTTTTCTTCTCCCAGAAGGCATTCCTTGACATTACCCAGATATGCCCTAAAAAAACGGTTGTAAGCTGTGATATCCTCCATTTGTCTTATGGCAGGCCACGTTTCCTGTTTGTACCCAAAGCACGCCTTGAAATTATGACATTTGAGTAAATAAAAGTGAGTTCCGGGTTATTATTCAGGGGAATGCACAAAACAGACTCCAATTTTTCTTTGATTTCCTCAATTATATTTCCTAACTTAATTTTCTTGTTCATTTCCTAAGTTTATATTCCAGGATTCCCCAGTGCATTGGCTGTGCGCTTCTTAGAACCAGCATTATTGCTATAAGTGTCTTATGAAGCACAATATACTTTTATGCATGAGGAATTGCTATTATTACAACTTTAGTGGTGGGACCTGGAGATTCAGAGCAGAAGAACAGAGCATCAACAACGAATCCTTGTAGATGCTGTATTCCTCTGACAATTCTTTACTCTGGCAAGGATTGAGTCATGTGCAGCCCGAGTAATAGTAGCACCTCTCCTTTAGAGTAATGGATCTCAGTCTTTTCTATTCTGCATCCCACCTATCAGTCCATGAAAGGGTTTGGCTCTCACTAGAAACCCAAAAGCATGAAAACAAAGAAACGACTAAAGGTTCGCATGCTAATAGGCAGCTTCATGATTTGCTTCATTAGTAGCTTGGTCTAAGCAAGGATGGTCATAAAATTAATCACCACATTTAATCCACTGGTGCCAATGCAATGAAATCATTCCACTGATATAGTTCTCCATTTACACCTGTAACAAGCCTCTGTAGGTGTATCTTAGAAAATGTCATTAAAAAGGATAACATTAAGTTGTATTGTGTCAACCAGTCTGACAATTCAGCAGATGGATTCCAAGGATCATGTGTCTGTAGGTATATATTTGGATGTGTGTGAATACTGCCTACCTGCATTACTTGTTTCAGAGAATCAACAAATACCAATGAATTAGTCTACACGGGATAGCATCATTTTTAAGTGATGCCAAACACCAAAAACAGCCTTTCCTCAATTTGGTGCTGGCCAAATGATTGAATACATCCTCCATAATTTCAAGTTAGCAGGTTCTTTGATTTGCTACCCCCAGACACTTAACATGTTAGAAGGGAATTATGGGAGTTTTAATCTAGGATCTGGAGGGCATTGGGTTGAGGAAGAGCATCTCTGTATTAGGGGACAGTTCGAGGTCTCATACTTTTAATGAGGCTAGGCAACTAGCTGAATTAGCTAGGCAAGTTAGTGCCATGTCCCTACCAATTGCCCTTAAGTTGGGCAAAATTAGCCTCTCTACACAATGATATTAACTTGCGTTTAAAAGAAAATCCGCCTTTCTATGCTTACAGTCTGGCTCTGAAAGGCAGTAAAAGTTAAGCTTCTGTGTCACTTTTGATTAAACTCCTAAGTGATTTAATAGAGAATTTTAAAAACCATATTAAAGTCTTAAAGCTTGCAGGTGTCAGAGATTTAACAATCTTGATCCTCCAAGCTGCCACTAAAGGGAGGCCAAGAGTTATATTTCCAGCACGTGGTATATTCTCCCCTGAATAGCATGAAAGGAATGCACAGTGGGCATTGTATATAGAAAATCTTGTGTGTCCCACATGGGGACAAGCCTATACTAGCCTGCTAATACTTCGTGCATAATGATCCCCTGCTCTCGGTTGCTCCATTTACTTGTACTATGGCTGAATTCAAAGACTGGCAATGCAAATTCATAATCAACAAACTGTCCTTTGACTGATGGGGAACCTAAGGGCCAGGAGAAAGGGCCTCTTGACTGTAGGATGCTCAACATAGGTAAACAGCAGCAAAGAATGGCCTCTTACCAAACAGTAGGAGAAGGACATGACTTTTCTAGAAGCTGCAGGACTGCTTGCTTTCCTTACTAATACCAGTGGATCTTTGGCCAATACCTGGAATTAGGCAACATCTTTGCTTAATCTTTTGTAAATGTCAATAAGTAAATGCTAATGTTGTAGGAGAGATTAAAAAGAGGATTGCACCCTGCTTTTGTGGTCATGTCTTTTTCCAACCATGTTGCGCAGAATAAACATTAAGAAATGTAAGCGATGCATTGGAAAAATATTGCACATTTTAGGACACATTCAACAAATTGGGGTAACAACAAATTAATTTTCTCAGTAAAAAATCCTCAGTTAAGCTAGGGCTATTCTGGAGCTGACGAGAAGGAATGTTCTCCACCCACTGACAAGCCAGTGTCATGCAGGGGCAGGACCCGAATCGGGCTGTAAGCAGGCAGCAAGACAATACAATTGTACAATTATACAATTATACAATACAAGCAAGAGCTTTTGAAACATGCAGAGTTTAATCCCACAAAATTGCAAATCTATTGGAAGTGTTTACACCAAGAAGTTTTCCTGGGGTAAAGAGGCCTTCAGGATTAGCAAGGTTGGATGAAAGTTCTTTCCTTCTATTTCTGGTGATATGATTTGAGATCATATCTCTTTTTCATATTCATCCATGACAGATGAGCCTGGGACATCCACAATTTCCCCGAGATGCTAGAAAGGGTAGGAGGGAGAAATGCATCACTTCAAAGAGGCAGATGCAAATATACCTCGTCCCTATGTATTAATACTGTATACATTAAAAATGCTGCGGATTGAAACTGTGTGCAGGCGAAGTTGCAATCACGGTTGGATGAATTTGTCATGATTTCCCCCTTTCCTTTGTAGAATTCATCTGGTTCGGGAACTGTGGTTTATTAGTTCTGCCATGGTAAGCCAATTACTTCACAATTACCCTACACAAATACACTCATGTGTAATAGCAGTGGACAGAAATACAATACAAGCAATGCACAAACCAATAGTGCGCCAAATAGAAATTAGATAGCCTCTAGTGCAAATTATGCATATAGTCAACTCTTCTGTGACTGAGCATGTACAAACTTCCCGTCTTTCATTTCATGAAAAGAAGCAAAATTTAGAGGGAGTGAGATGCAAGGGCAAAGTTGCCTGAGACGCAGAGTAACAAAGTGATGGAAACACGCATTGCGACAGCCCATCAGATTCCGTTCTCTGACTCGCAGGAGAAGCATTTTCAATACGGTACTCAAGAACATGGTTGTGTCCCTTTTAATTAGCATGGCGATTCCACTTTGAAACAGTCAGAAGTCATTATTGGGAAAGCTGCTCAGGTGAAAACCACTCTTTGCTACGTGCAATGAGAAGATTGAGCAAAGGAATGGAACATTCCAAGGCAAAGGAAGAGCAGTACTAACTCTCAAAGAGGATCAAACAGCAGATCTGGCCAAAATTGCAGGCCATCACAAAAGAGATACCACTGACAGTACCATTAAAAAAAATCAATAGGTGGCTTTTGTGCAGGACAGCTAACCCCACTCTGGGTTATTGAATTTTGAGATGTGGGTCTCAAAAACAGGGAATTGGACAGTTAATAGGCAAGTTCACTGCTCACATCATAAGCAAAGTTTATTTTCTAATCAACTTAGCTGCTCATGATAAGAGGTGCCTGTGTCTTGTCTGGGGCTGTTTCCAGAACCCTATGACAGCAGTCATAGTTCAAAAGGACAATGGACAAATTAGAGCAAATTCAGAGGAGGGCAGTCAGGATGGTGAAGGGTCTGGAAATCAAGCCTTCCGGAGAATGGTTTAACAAATTTAAGGATGTTTGGCTTACAGCAAGGATGACTGAAAGGAGATATGACAACAGTCTTCAAATAACTGAAATATTTTGATATAAAAGAGGGAATAGAACTTATATTCTATTGCCTCAGAAGTCAGAACCAGAATGATGGGTTAAAATTACAAGTGAGCAGGTTTAAGCTAGATATCAGAAGGAGTTCTTCACTGACAATGATGTAGTGAATTCACTTTTTATTTTATTGTTATTTATTTATTTATTTATTTAGATTTTTTAAAATCCTGCATTTATTATTTTATAAGTAATTCAAGGTAGTGAACATACTAAATATCTCTTCCTTCTCTTATTATCTCCACAACAACAATCCTGTGAGGTGAGTTGGGCTGTGAGAGAGTGACTGCCCAAAGTCACCAAGTCACCTTTCATGCCTAAGGCAAGACCAGAACTCAGTCTCCTGAGTTCTAAGCCAGTTCTAGGCCAGCACTTTAAACACTATACCAAACTGCCTCTCACCTTTGTTAGAGGTCTAATTCTGCACTAAATAGAGGATCTATCCAATCCTAAGACTCCATGACATGTACTGAAATCAATACAGAAATCAATGTATTCCTTGTAACAGCAAAGAATCAATGTATCATCATCATCAATCAATATCCTTTTTTGTTAGAAGATACATACCAAGGTTGGATGTAATTTGTTTTTATGAGACTACTGATATATACATTCTGAGTGAAATCCACAATCAATCTCCAGTCTGCACTGGGCAGGGGATGGAACTAGATGACTTCCAAAATTCCTTCCCACCCTCATTCTATGAGTCTACAATTTTAGTGGCTCTCAGTATGCCTGAGATTGATGCCAAATTGTGGCTCGAGGATGGACTTTTAAATATTTCCCTTTACATCCTATTATTTTTCAGAGAAGCTGTAACATTTCTGAATTGTAATAGAAAGTTGTGACTTTGTGACCCTGTACATCCATAAAGTGCTGAAGCTCATGAAGGCTTGACACACAAAGCTCACAGCAATCAAACTGAAGCTTAATCAGCACATGGGGACAAAGATGTTCATCTCCTTCCCTACATATTTAACCACTGGTGCTATAGAAACCTCATTCCATTTTTCCATCTAGATTTTTAACCTGAGGGCAACTTCACTTTCTAGGTCTTTAGTTCATAAACATTAAGCATAACTCCAAATAGTTTTTATAATTCACAGTGTTCTTGAGATATTATTCATCTACAGTTTTTCCATATTATTTGAGACCACAGTCCAGTTCAGCTTTCCCCAATGTTTAGTTACACCTGACTCTGTTTGTCATAATCCTAGACTATCTGGTACGTTAGAATTATCCTTTCATACATCAGAAAAACAACAGCTTAGGAAAGGCTAATATAATATCTTCTTGTAATAATAAAGCAACAGTCATTTTCTTGTAGAGCAATTATACATTCAGATAATGGAGTACCTACATGCAGCCAATTGACATTACAGTGCAGGAAAGAACTGGCTAAGAATCAGTCCCAGAAAACTCAAGCATTGAATAAGTAATTTTTTGGGTTTGTTTTTTTAGTAACTTTTCTATAAGGATCTGTACGTGCAAGGGGAAATTAATACAATTCTTTTGTCTATGTCATATAATTTTTTTTAAAAAAAATGAACATATAGGATATGGTCTCTGGTCTCAATATGAAGAGTTCTGCAATAAGGAAGAACTTACAGCCTTTGTAGATGTCTGTAGGTATCTGTACAGCTGCATATGAGTAATTAACTTTGGTTTTGAAGTTATCATCGTCTGTGAATTCCAGTTTCAAGGAATTGAATTTCTCTCTTTCAATCTCTTCCCCTTCTGGGTCATCCTAGGAAAAGAAAAGGACACATATCATTAAAAAAAATCAAGTCAGGAAAATAGTGATAATGCCCCCAAAATAGTATGGCAATGGGCTTTTCCCTTTGAAAAGGCCCCAAGAAAAAAATGTCTATGGAAATTCTCAATCATCCAGGTCATTGTTGTTCCAAAGGTGCTTTTACCAAAAAGCAACTGAACTTTCTTGGCTTTTTTCCCTTTGAAAATGTTTTGCTTTTCATCCAAGAAACATCTTCAATTCAGAACTGAAGAAGCTTCTTGGATGAGAAGCAAAATGTTTTCAAAGGGAAAAAAAACCCAAAGAAAGTTCAGTTGCCTTTTGGAAAAAGCACCTTTGGAACATCCAAGAAAGTGGAACCACCAAGTTCTTACCTTCAAAAGTGATCAATGGGCTTTGGAGGTCCTAAACAGGAAGCAAGCTGGGAACACCTCCTCATCTGCTGATATGTTATCAGTAGCCAATTTGAGCATTCACTACAAGTAATTGTGCTGTGCTAATCTAACAACTGTACTGTATGCATAGTGTGTACATGTGCATATGTCCATATATACAAACACACAAGCACTCTGATATAGAAATTATCTCTTGAATTAACATTTTTTGACATATAAATAAAAAGCTATAAATAGCTTTGTGCATATCTAAATTTGGAGGTTTTCATAACACAATATTATAACATTTAATCTTTTTCTAACTGTTAAATTCATTACATTTTTTAGATTAAGCAGAAATTATTATATTTTTTATCCCAGTCTGTAACTTCTAATTGAAATCATACTGGTTACAATTCTGTTACAGTATATAATCATTCACTTATAATATTGCTTGACTGATACTGATAGAAGAGAATAGTTGTAGCTCAGGTTGAACTGTGGGGTCCTTGGTGCTCTCTAGCTTGCTTGTTTTCTTGCAGATGTTTTATTACTAAACTAGGTAATACCATCAGGGCTAGTATGGAGTGGGGTTTGCTCTCATTTTATATATTAGTGGATTACCCTGACAGTGTTGGTGGGAGTAGTCTTGGTGGTTCCTTGATTGGGCTGTTGTTATTGTTAGCTTGTTTGTCTGACTTGATAGTTTCTATGTTGCTACAGTCACTATGCAGGACAAACAGACAAAAGACTAGCAGACCACATCCATAAATACCAGTTAGCAGTCAGAAGACATGATAAAAACTCCTTAATTTCATAATACATGGGAAACTGTGAGCATCCTAGACCAAGCCTTGTCTAAAACTGCTAGAGCAGGGGTGTCAAACTCAAGGCCCGGGGGCTGGATCCGGCCTGCGGGGTGCTTAGATCTGGCCCATGGGGCTGTCCTGGAAACAGCAAAGGACCGGCCCATGGTGCCTCTGCCAGCGAAAATGGCCCTCCCGAGCTCTGTTTTCGCTGGCAGAGGGTTGCAGGAGGTCGTCACAGCCGAAAACGGAGCTCGGGAGCCTGTTTTTGCTGGCAGAGCGCTCGGGCTACCACAGGCGCCCCCAACATGAGTGACGTTGAGCTGGCCATGCCCACCCTGGCCACACCCATCCCGGCCCCCTGAGGTCAAACACAACCCTGATGCGGCCCTCAATGAAATCGAGTTTGACACCCCTGTGCTAGAGAATTCCTGGAGGCCTGGCACTCAGACAAATCAGTCATCAACAGGCACACAGAGATAAACAACAATCTACATACCATTCAAAAGAGACAATCAAAAAGCCAAAAATGCTACGTCCCCTCAGGACGAGCAAGCCTGCCTAGGAACCTCTCTGATAGGCTACGACGCGAGCTGCCTGAGAGCGGGAGTTTAGAGCATTCCCATTGGCTGGCGCGTCTGACAGCCGGCTATAAAAGAGCTGTCAGACGCGACCGGCTTTCGCTGGCTGTTACGGAGCTGTCCTGCTGTTTTTGTTGCTGTTAATCTGTTAGCCTTAATAAAGGCTTGTTCCGATTCACGTCCTGGCTCGCCTCAGTACTTTCCCCTCGCGTTAAGGATTTAACACTGGCGACGAGGATGGGATGCTGAGACACAGGGGATCGGAACCTTCAAACTGAGCTAAGAGTCACTTTGAGCTGCCAGTCACGAAGGCAATCGCCTCAGCCCGTCCTTTTCAGGATGGCCAGCAACAGCAACAACCCGACCTCTTTTGAGGCGTACAGCCCAGCCACAGAGACGTGGGATGCATACCTGGAGAGGTTCGAATGTTTCCTCAGGCAAACGACCTAACTGAGCTATCCAGCACTCGGAAAAGAGCCTATTTCCTGAACGCTTGTGGCCACCAGATGTTCTCCACCGCGCGGGCCCTAGTCGCCCCTCAGCTAGTTTATACGGTGCCGTGGGACGACCTCCTGATGAAGCTGAGGAATCACTACTCGCCCACACCGTCACGTATTGCCCGGCGTTTCGCTTTTAGGCAGCGAGTTCAAAAGGAGGGTGAGCCTATTAACCACTACATGGCCTCCCTCTGAGATGCGGCTCTGGACTGCGAGTTTCCCGACCTAGATGACTCCCTTCTTGAGCAACTTGTGTGCGGCGTGAGAGACATTCGCCTACAACGCCGCCTGCTAGCCTGCTCCGAATTGACCCTCAAAGTTGCCATCGACGAAGCCAGAGCCGCAGAGATGTCAAATAATTCTACCGCTGAAATCCAACAGTTCCAGCCCACCACCACTTCTGCCAGCCGTTATGCAGCTGTCCACTATGACGACGCTGACCCTGTGGAGGCCGGGGACACCGAGGACGACGTTAGCCACCTCCGGTCTACGCCTCAGAAGAAGTGGCCCCCACCGTGAAAACCTGCCTTGCCGCCTTGCCTCGGGTGCGGAGAGGCGCACCCCACGCCTCTTGCCGTTTCAAAACGTCTACCTGCCGACGGTGTGGCAAACTGGGCCATCTGGCTAGGGTCTGCCACGCCAACCTGCAAGCCTCCTCCCCCTAGCCAGGGTCCCGTCACCCTTCACGCAACCAACCTAAGCCGAGAGACGCCTGTTTCGCTGTTCTCAGAGACTTTGACACTGCTGAGGAGGATGTCTGCCTAGCCTCCAGGGGAAGTAAGAAGAAAATCCACCTGTCTGTTAAAATTGAAGGCTCCCCTTGTAGCAGAAGATGGCCCATAAATGTTCCCTTCTCCACAAGGAACTGGCCCTGCCCCAGGATGGGAATAACCACAACTTTAAAATTTGGTAGCAAATTGTATAATCCTTGTAGGATTTCTTTAAAATGCATCTTTCTGTTCAGAATGAAAGCCTCTGCCTCTCATTTTATTGTTTTCTTGAAACAATCCAACAAAATGGGCTCCAAATTTTAGTTCAGATTGTGATTCAGGGTGGCAAGTAATGTACCCTTGCAGACTTTTCTTTTGAAATGGAGGCATCTACTTCACAGCTCCCATTCTTAACAATTACAGTGCACCACTAGTGACAGCATCTCCTATCCAATGATCTCTCCATTCCATCAGGTGTGTGTGTGTGTGTGTGTGTGTGTGTGTGTGTGTGTGTTGCTAGGAAACTCGGATGTGTATATCCCTCAGCACTCCTGAATCAACTCCATGGCAACAGCTGCCTGAGAATGGCGTAGCTGCTAAGATGCTCTATCAGGCTGAGGTAGTTTACTGAAGCAGAGATGTCTGGGTTCCTAACTACTGCCCAAGCTCTGTTTTCCTTGCCTTTCAGTTTTCAATTGCCTGGCAGAAGTTAAATCAAAAAAGCCCCACCCCTTGAAAATCAATTTAGCAGCAAAAGGCAACTATCAAATAACAAATTAAAACACAGTAGAGCTTACTGCTCTGTCAATAAGCACTGCAAACAATATTTAATTATGAGAGGGGGNAGGGAAGGAGGGAGAGAAAATGACAACCTTCTCTGCTGTTGAGGCTCGAAGGGGCCATTGTGCTTTCTGTCTCCCTTCCTGAGATCTCTGAAAGAAGTCTTGGTTTACTCTTTAAAAGGAGATTTAGCTTTTTTGGGGGGGGGGAGGTAAAAACTCAGAAAATATTTATTTGGAATTTCAGACCTAAGAAACCTTCATCCTGTTGGTTGAAGAACATTGCCACCATCTTTGAAGCAGATTTAATCCATCTGCTTGGACAAAATCTTGCAGGTCAAAAAAAAAAAAAAGTGGTGTGTGGGGAAAAGTATTCAAAAAACCCAGGCATAGCAGGACCAAACCTTCCTTCTTTGCTAGCATTTTATTAACAGGAAATACACAGAAACAGCACAATGTAATGAATTAACCCAACCCCTACTTAGTTTTCTTTAAGAAAATTGTTTAAAAATTATTAAAATGATTAAAACATTAATAGCCACTACATATGTCAGGCCCTAAACCAGAGATAAGCCTGTGAATTCCAATTGAGTCCAAATGTTTTTGCTTATACCCAATAGATAGAATCTTGCCAGACTAAAGCTTATCATCTTTTAACCTAGCAGATACACCTGAGAGATTCTAGGCCAGTGATGGCGAACCTATGGCATGCGTGCCACAGGTGGCACGTGGAGCCATATCAGAGGGCACACGAGGCGTTGCCCTATGTCAGCTCCAGCGCGCATGCGCGCGCTGGCCAGTTGATTTTTGGCCTTGGGGAAGGCCGTTTTGCCCTCCGGAGGCTTCAGGGAAGCTTCCTGAAGCCCCGGAGCGCGAAAAATGGCCCAACGGGCAAACCGGAAGTTCGGAAAAACGCACTTCCGGTTTGCCTTTGGGCTGTTTTTCGCACTCCGGAGGCTTCAGGGAAGCTTCCTAAAGCCTCGGAGTGCAAAAAACGGCCCAACGGGCAAACCAGAAGTTCAGAAAAAAAGCACTGCCGGTTTGCTGTTGGGCGGTGTTTTGCACTCCGGAGGCTTAAGGGAAGCTTCCTGAAGCTCCGGAGG
>QLTV01003274.1:1012412-1029618 GCA_003457575.1 Thermophis baileyi
CCCTCCCCAGGCCTCAGGACGCTTCCCTGAAGCCCCCGGAGTGCGAAAACCAGCCCAACGGGCAAACTGGAAGTCCGTTTTTCCGAACTTCCGGTTTGCCCGTTTGCCCGTTTTTCACCGTCCCAGGCTTCAGTGAGGCCTTTGCGCATGTGCGGGGGATGGGGGTGGGGTTGTGTGCATGCGCAAGGGGCAGCGTAGGGGGGTTGTGCGCATGTGTGGGGGGTAGGGAATGGGTGCACCCCTTTTTGGCACGCAAACCAAAAAAGGTTCGCCATCACTGTTCTAGGCTATAGATATCCTGTACCTCTTCCTCCTCCCCCATCCAGTTAGGACTGTGCAGTTTCTTATTTTGGGCTTCTCTCTGGAATATACTGCTTCCTCCCTGGAAATCCAAATTGTGATCCAAATGCTCTTTACAGAAATGATCTGATTTCAGCCATGTTCTTGATCTTCTTTGAGAAAGGGAGATTGTGAAGAACGTAAGAGAACAGAAGAAACAGAGACAGCAGTTTTGGAGATGTGCTTGGTTTCTGTCAAGTTTCTGCTTTCTATCAGTCTTTCTTACCATAAGGAATTTTAAAATATATGTTCCCAACATGAGCAACTTTGCTTCACTATAGTTAATTTCTTTTGGGATCTTTTTAGATCATAGACTTTTTTATAATCTGAAATGGATGCTTGTTTTGACCTAGGGTTATATTGTTTGTTCTGAGAATACATAGCAGAAGGCTTTTATCCATGATATTGAAGCTGGAGCACATTTCAAAATTGTTAATAGTTACAAACTCCTTAGTGAAATAAACCTTTTGATTAAAAAAAACCAAAAAGAAAATAGACACTATTGACAGATGATATTATAGGTAATATAGGTATAATTTTAGTTACTTTGTATGTATAACAACAAGGCTTTTGACAAAGTAACTAAAATTATAAGTCCTAGGGCAAATAAAACAATGAGCAGCAGTTGATATGAATTTCTTTTGGGGAAATTCTTAATTCTGCGTAGACATTTCTTAACAAAACAGCTGCAAGATTAAATCTCACCCAGGAGCTCTCATTTCATCTCACAGTATAACAACTAAGAAATGAAACACCAGTGAACCTTTTTAATCTTGCTGTAAAAGTTTACCTGGATGAAATTGAAATCATTATGACTAGAAATATTCTAGCAACTTGTTAGCAATGTAGGGCAGTGCTTATGTGCCAATCTGCAGTTCTTCAGTGTTTCAGAGAGTGGAACTATCCAGTTTGACCTGGAAATGCTAGAGATTCTTCTATAGCAGTGATGTTGAACCTTTTTTGGGTCGGGTGCCAAAAGGGTGCGCGTGCGCACGATAGCGTGCGCGCGCGTACCCACACCCATAATACAATGTCCTCCCCCGTGCATGTGCACAACCCCCACTGCCCCCCGCGCATGCGCACTGGCCTCACTGAAGCCTCCCGTTGGGCTGTTTTTCACTCTCCCCAGGGTTCAGGAAAGCCTCCTGAAGCCTGGGGATGGCGAAAAATGGCCCAACGGGCTAATCGGAAGTTCGGAAACGAAATGGAAGTGGAGCTGCCCTACTACTTATCTTCAGATAGTTGCAACCAGGCCTCGCACACCTCGGCCCATTTCTTCTGCAGCAAGGCTTTCCTGAAGGCCTCTCTAGCCGATAACTGGAGCTCTGTTATCGGCTGCAGAGGCCTTCAGGAAAGCCTTGCTGCAGAAGAAATGGGCCGAGGTGTACGAGGCCTGGCTGCAACTGTCCAAAGCCGAAGAAGTTCTTCAAGACCTCTGACAGCGAAAAGGAGGCTGGGGGTGAGCACACGAGTGAATTTCCGGTTGGCCGGTTGGGCCGTTTTCGCCATCCCCAGGCTTCAGGAGGCTTTCCTGAAGCCTGGGGAGAGCAAAAAAGGCCGAAAAGAAGGCCGAAAATCAGCTGGCCAGCGCTCATGGAACTGACATAGAGCAACGCCTCGTGTGCCCTCAGATTTGGTCTGCGTGCAACCTGTGGCACTGTTCTATAGCCTCTTGCATACAAAATGTGTGCTCACAGCATGCTATTTCTCTGTATCATTGTTGTAAAGTAATATAACGCACAAACAATATTTTGGCACTTGGCAGATCACACTATATGGTCCACACACAATGCCCAGTTTAGTAAATAATATAATCTCCAGATTTAGATGAAATGCTGAATGGTGGCAGAAATGACTTGTTTGTTTATTTGTAAGCTGTGCTAATTATTGAAAGTACAGCACTAAAAGTAATGTGTTACTCAGTTTTGCAAGTATTGGATAATAATTTTTTCTCATGAGGATACAAGACTCTTTTTTTACTGACAGGGAACAACGTTTTGGTGTAGTCATCGGAGCAGACTTTCCCAAAATGGATGCCCTCCAGATGTCTCCTCAACCTTCAGAATTCCCAGCAAAGGTTGTACCAGCTGGGGAGTTTGGGGAGTTGTCAGCCACACATCAGAAGGGCACCCAGATTAGGGGTAGCTGAATTACAGGAATTGCCATTCCGATGGGAAATTCAGGATCAAATTCAACCATAAAGCTCAATGGGTGACTTGGACTAATCACAATCTCTCACCCAAACCTATTGGGGATACATGGCCTGGAGCACCTAGGAGAAGAAAGGCGCTGTTATTGGGCTGCTAGGGGGATACAACTATACATGGCCTCGAGCACCAAGAAGAAGAAAGGTGCTGTGAAAAGTGAACAAATAGATGTGTCCCAAATTTTCTATTGTCACCATTGAGGCATTTATTTATACATACGTGCATGCCTACAGGCATATACACCCATTCCACTTCTCTACTCTAACAAGTAGTCAAGGCAGCTAGGTGTGCAATTTTTATGTCAAAGGTACTGAAGCAAGATATAGCCCAATGAACTCCAGCTCAAACAAAACCCTTTTCTTGACAGACTATATGTCAGAGATTCTTTTCTGTTCTGAGCAGAGGTGGGATTCAGCCGGTTCGGGCGAACCGGTAGTAGTGACCTGCAGGTGGGCCCGCCCCCATCCACCTGCCTGGGAGCAATCCCATCCTATATCGCTGTGTTTTTGATGCCGCACGCATGTGTGGATGGCGCGTGCGAGCGAATTGCCATGTTTTGTGATGTCGCACGCATGCGCGCGCACGCTCACATTTCTGGTGCTGGGCGAACCGGTTGTGACAGTATGTGAAGCCCACCTCTGGTTCTGAGTCAGAATGGAGGGATGTCTTAAAAAAGAGAGACTGAGCTAGGACTGGGGTTAGGGTTAAAAGGAAATGCTCTTAGCACCTGCCAGATTCTTTGCCTCCTGATTTTAATTGGTTATAAAACAAAGTCTCAGCTTCTATTTCAATCTTCATTTAAAAAATTCATGTGTGCCCCTAATGGGCCCAATGGGAATTCTTAGACAATAAGCACAGCCTTGGGTATTATTTAGAAGCGCTACTATTTGCACAGAAAATAGATAAAATCTGTGTGGAAATTAAAATTCCAGGGAACTAGAAAGGATGGCAGGGAGCAAGCTTATCAGTTTTCCTTCTGGAAAATGGCTGTTTTGTGACTCCCCCAAATGTACCCAGCACCCCTTCCACAATTTCCTGAGGGATATCCTAGTTTGTAGTAATGTTATAATATTACGGGGTAGAATACTCATAGGTTCTTAATGTATCTCCCCCAGCCCCCTGAAAAAGGAAAAGATCCTTTTGTAACTATTTTCCTGGACATGTTTTTTGCTTTATGGCAATTTGGCATATGAGGCTGAGATGTTTCAAGAGCAATATCTGACTCCTTTCCTATGAAAAACTGGAGTGCATTATTTGCAAACTTGAAGTGTTTGAGGATTACTTTAAAAAACAAACAAACCCATGCTTGGCTAGTGCCACAGTTCTAACTAACAGTGCATAAATGAGGAAAGAAAGAATAATTATTATGATTCGCAGAGACAAAAATGCTCATCTGATTTTATAAAAAAGTTTCCTTTTCTTCCAACTGATGAATCTTTCTAAAAGTAGATACACCAAAATAATATTAAAACAGAAGTTCAGATAACAGCCTCTGCTTCCAATCTTCTCCAACCACATTGTATATCTGATGACTCTTTTCTAATTGCAGCTGCAACAACTAGATGCATCTGGGACAACCGAAGAAGTTTACGGTTGTGTTTTTTGTGAGAAGGTAATAAATGCTTTGTTTGATGTCATTCTGGAAAGATACCCACTGAGATATATATATATGAGAAAGAGATATAACCAAAAAACTGAAGGATTGCAAAATACAAAAAGAAAAGCAAATAATATATTTGCTTCATTTTTATTAATGGTAATATTTTCAATGCAAGACAGAAGAAATAAACTAAATTGATTTGTATGGTATTATTGTGAAGCTATCGTGCATGGCAAGATGCAGAGTGGAATGAGTCACTAAGGGCACTTTGACACAGTCATCATCTTCAAATTTAGAAGCCTTTTCTCTCCACTATCTATCTGAGTGACTTCACTGTGATTGTCCTTGCAATGCTTAGCATGAACCAACCAATCTTCATCTCAGCTGAGCATCAGTGAATACCAAAATCAGTTTTCAGTCAGCACTATCTGTGTGCTTTGGTAGATTTATTTTGTGATGAACAGAACCATATTCACTCAGTTAAAAATGGTTAAATTATGGCTAGTTACCATGGTGTCATAATTTCAGCAAGTTGTCAGAAATGCTGAATTTAAAAAGCACAGAGAATGGTTTGGTTTCTTGACTTATATCAGGGATCAATTGGATCCAACATCTTCAGCTGAAAACGTGTAAGCAGAAGAATCAGGTCAATAGCCCAGGAGCCTATTTCATGAATCAATGGGCAAAGAACTTCAGGCCTTATTTTTCCCAATCTGACTATAGAGGATTTGAACCTCCAGCTGGAGTCAGAACTAGCCTTTGCGGCATCAGCAACACGAGAACCAAAAAAATGTAAGGTAGAAAAGTGGCCTTTTAGCAGCAAAGACACTTGTCTAAAACTTGAGTGAAGTAAATCAGGCTGATGCATCCTTAGCTGCATCTGAAAGAATCCTGGGTATTTATGAAGCGCCTTCAGCATAACCGTAAGACCCCATACATTGACTTATATTATTCCTGCTTCTCATATTCCAGACCAGCGGTTCTCAACCTGTGGGTCACGACCCCTTTGGGGGTTGAACGACCATTTCACAGGGGTCACCACGCACGTTAGCCCGCCATCTTGGTGCCACCATCACTGCAGGGGTGAAATGCTCCCGGTTCGGCCGTGCCTGCAGGTCGCCGGACAGCCGGTAGCGACAGAAGTGGGAGACTTCGCCCACCCGCCGCCATTTGGGTTCTTTTACCCTCTGCACATGCGCAGAACGCTTTGCGCATGCGCAGAGGGTAAAAGAACCCAAATGGCGGCATCCGGGCGGCAGCGGGAGGGGGTGTCGTGGGGGGTCACGGCATTAGAAAGGTTGAGAACCACTGTTCCAGACACGTCTATTTCCAACCCATATCTCTCTCCTTGAATCTGACCATTTCATTTGAACTATTTGCTGGACCTCGCTTATTCCTTTGGCCTTTTTTATTTCATCAGATGATTAGGACTCAATAAATGAGTTTATGAGCAATGACAAATGCGACAGGGGTGGGTTCCTCCCAGTTTGGACTGGTTCGCCCGAACTGGTAGCGACTCGCTGGTGACGTCACGATGGCATCACCAATCTGGTTCAGTCGGTGCCGGTCCGTGGGCGCTGCCATCTTTTTGAATTTTTTTGGGGATTTTTTTACATTTTTTTTTCTTCTGCGCATGCGCAGAAGCCGAGTTTCCGGCACTGCGCATGCGTCGTCATCTTGTTTTTGGCTTCTTTTTATTATTTTTTTTTTATTTTTCGTTACTGCGCATGCGCGCGCCCACGAGGCGTGCCCACGCGGCGTGGGAGGGGGCGAACCGGCAGTGACGTAAGTTGGAAGCCACCCCTGAAATGCAAGTGTCTCTGTATTTATGACAAGCAAGTTTATGTTCTGCAGTTGAAGGAAGCTGATAAAACATAGCAGGAAGGGGGAAACCCAGGAAGTTGGGATGGGTGAGGAAGGATGAGATAAGAATTCTGCCATCTGCATCACAGCTGCACTGTTAACGTGGAGCTGCAGTATGTCCTTTGGTTTTGAAATGGAGTCAAAAAGCTAACCAACTCCCATGCAGAAGCACTCCCATGACATGGGAATATAATGATGTGGTGCCAATTCCAGATCAGTGAAATTGCTAGACACTGAGGGGCCCTGAAGTTCAATATTTTTGTATTTGTAGTCTACCTTTGTCTAAGGAACTCAGGTATATGCTTATAGCAACAACTCCAAGCTCTTCATCATAACAGTCATGTTAATATATTATCCTCCAATTTTTATCTGGTAGAAAAGTATGTCAGCAAAAATAGTGCTGCCCTGACTGCTAAGCCTTATTTCGCCTCTATAAGAAATGGTGTTGCCTTTGTAACTTTTAATGTTGAACAAGTTAAGGAAAGTGGTTTATGATTTCCCAAGCTTTGTTTCCCAACCTATGGAATGTCAACAAACAGAAGGAAAAACAATCGCTCTCCTTAATGCGTGATGGATGGAACTAGAATTGAGATGGAGGATTTGGCCACTTTTCAAGTTATCCTGCCAAAGCAGCGGTGGGTTGCTCCTGGTTCGGCCTGGTTCTTAGAACTGATAGTGCCGCCGCCAGGAGGCTCTGCCCACCCATCCAGGACGCTTCTGCGCAGAAGCGTCACGCGCACATGCAAGCATGCGCGCGAACCAGTAGCAACGGGTTTTAGAACCCACTACTGTGCCAAAGGTGCAGAAATGATCCTCACTGGTGATCTGTCACATAGGCTATTTTTGAACATGGGTCGAGCACTCTTTCAGAGGAGTGCTAGACTTGTGTTCAGAAAGAGTCCACTTGTCACATCATATGCACAGAGAACAGCTCACAAGGAGCATCTGTGGGGCTGTCAGTGGGGCTATTTCTGACTGGAATGCCCTAGTTATTTGCACTGACAGGAATGAATGTCTCATTGAATGTCTCTACTTTTTCTGTGGTTTGCTGAAAGTGAATAGTGATGCTTGGAGCAACTGACCAATCATCTAGGTCGGAACTCAATGCTGGAAGCCCATGGTATACACAAAGAGGCGCAGGAGTAAATAGAATGGCATAATCCCCTAAAATAGTAAAACTAGTCAAACGTATGGCCACCTTAAACTCCTTGTAAGCAGAAGCAGCTGAAAAACCTGTATTACACTCACTGGAACAGGACTAGCAAGCAGAACCTGGCTTTCTTTTCCAATTTAAATTGACAACACAGAAACAAGCACTATTCCTTAAAAAAAAAAAACCATGTCTAGCATTATTCAAAACACCAGAAAGAAAGAACACAAAAGAAAGCAAAGATAGTACTGGGTGTCCTGCATGCAATCCCAAAACAACTGGAACACTATTTGAACACCATCAGCATTGACAAAATCACCATCAGTCAATTGCAAAAGGCAGCTTTCTGTGGAATAGCTTACATCCTGTGACGATACCTTTAACAGCATAAAGCAACATCTGCCTATTCCAGGTCCTTGGGAAAGACTTGATAGGTGGATAAAAATACCAAATCCAATCTAAACATCTGGCTGACTGTGCAACCAACCATAATTTATTTCAGCATGTAACAAACAACAAGAAATGCCACCTTTGTAATGAAGAGAATGAAACAATTGATCATTTGATTTCACAAAATGGCCATAAGCAGTGTCATGAGAGTTGCCAAAATTATTACTTGGAAACTTTGCCAGAGATTTGAACTTAAATGTGTCAAAAACTCATCAAGTTGAGAAAGTTTTGAAAAATGTGAGGTTAAAAAAATCATACAGGACTTTAAGATCCAAACAGACAGGCATCTTAATGATTGATCTACTATCAGTCTTCTTGGTTGGGAATGGAAAGCATGAGTCAGATGGACTGAGAAAGGACTGGGCTGTGATGGAGTCTTTGTGGAAAGAACTAAAGTGGACAAGTACAGCTGAAAGGTAGAACTGGTGGAGAGAGTGGCAGAAAGTAGTGGAGTGTGGAAAGAAGGTGGAGGTAGAAGAGAAACAAAAAAGATAGGAATAAAGAAGGGAAATAAAATGAAAGAGAACATTAGAAGCACGAAGGAGGAGGACAGAGTAGTGATATGTAGCAGAGAAATTGTGAGAGTATCTGAGGAGAGAGTTATACAGCTGAAGAAAATTCAAATGGACATTTTTTTTCCACTAGACTGAAGAAGGTTGAAGGTAATTGTTGCAAAAGCTTAAACTGGATAAGTAGAATAAGCAAATCTATGGAAAGTAATGATTTCCTGCATCCCTGCCATTGCTCAGCAAAAAAAGGGCTGAAGTTGAGGAAGGAAAAAAGGCAGCTGCTCTTAGTAACAGACAAGAGTTACATCGATTTACTATGCAACAGCTGCTGTGGGGTGCAAATGAACCCAGGTAGACTGAATGGTGAAACCCACTCCTGAATGCTGGCTCTATTCCCTGAGGAATGAATGAAATAGGTTCCTGCAGACTATCTAGATATTTTTTGTGGCTAAATCGTTCATATATACTGTGTTTTGGAGATCAAGTCCAAGTGAGTAATTTGGGCAATGTCTAGTTTTACAATCAAGGATTATTATTATTTTTTTGAGGCTGTGGAATGCAAGAAAGTGGATAGGGTTCTCTATAATACAACTTATGTTAGTCTAGGCCTGATCTACCTCACTCATGAATTCTTGTTGGCTAAGGTAGGGTGTTATGCTGCTGTCTTTGGAAACAGTGGTATTGTAGTTTATTTTATCCTATAGAAGCACAGTTGCCTCACATCTTTTAGGAAGTCTCTAAAAATTCTACTTCCAAATGATTTCAGCCCATTGTATAGTTGCTTATTGTATTCATTAATTTCTGATTTGGCTTATGGTGCGCCCATGGAGTCTTACTAATTGTGACAATACAGATAGTCCTTGACTTACAATTGAGCCCAACAGTTCTGTTGCTAAGTGAGACATTTCTTAAGTGAGTTTCACCCCATTTTATGACCTTTCTTGCCACAGTTGTTAAGTGAATCACTGCAGTTGTTAAGTTAGTAACTCAATTGTTAAGTGAATCTGGCTTCCTCCATTGACTTTGCTTGTCAGAAGGTCGCAATCACATGACCCCAGGACACTGCAACCGTCATAAATGTGATTCAGTTGTCAAGCATCCGAATGTAAATCACATGACCATGGGGATGCTACCATGATCATAAGTGTCTTTTTTCACTGCCATTGAACAGTCACTAAGCGAACTGATGTAAGTTGAGGACTACCTGTATACAGGTAGTCTGCGACATACAACCATTCATTTAATGACTACTCCAAATTACAACAGCACTGAAAAAAGCAACTTACAATCGGTCTTTCCACTTATGACCACTTCAGCATCCCAACAGTCATGTGATTCAGGTGCTTGGTCACCAGTCTGAATTTAAGAGAGTTGCGGTGTCCTGGGGTCATGTGATAGCCATTTGTGACCTTTCCAGCCAGCTTCTGACAAGCAGAGTCAATTGGGGAAGCTGGATTTGCTTAATGACTGCATGATTTGCTTAACAACTGTGGTAAAACAGAGTTAGGGTGTGACTCACTTAACAACCTCATTCCTTAACGATGAAAGTTTTGGTTCCAATTGTGGTTGTAAACCGAGAACTACCTGTACAAAACCCACTAAACAAATAAACAAGCAAACAAACACACCCACAAGCCAAGATTCTTCTTGAGGATTACAATTTAAGAATATTTTGGGAGAAGAAATACGTTGTGAACTCTACACTCATTCATAAGCACAAAAATTGGACTGATCAACTAGGGCAATTACTGCATACACCCTTGGACTTCTGGTTTTGGGTTTCAGAGTGATGGAAAATAAAATGCTTCTTATTCCGTATGTGCAAAAAAGCTGGAAATGAGTTCTGTCGGAAACACAAACAGAGAATAATGAGGTGGATTAAAACTGAACTCAAAACGTCATGGATTGGAGATGACAGATGATGATGTAGACATGCAGGCATAGTTCACTTTCACCACGTTTATTTCTCCCAGTGGCTACCATGCACATAAAAAGTCTTACTAAATGCAGACTCCAAGTTTGGGACATGAACCTAAGTGCAAGCCTGCTTGGATGCAGAGCTAATGCATCCCCTTTTTTGGGAGCTACCTATTTATAACAGACGATATTTGCTTTAATAAAAAGGTTATCACTTACCCCAGAGGGAGTGAAAGCATTATGTTTCTAAAGTCAGCCTCACCCTCCTTGCAATGCTATGCCTGCCCTTGACAGGTGCCAATTATGGCACTGCAGCACTCTAGACATGCAAAGGAGCACAGCTCCCACTCTGCAGTTCATCTCAGATGACAAAGTCAAACAATGTGATTGGAGCAAAGTTGAGGAGAAAAATAAGACGTAGCAGTTTAATCTTGCAGGTGTGTAGCCTTGTGCACTTTGTTCATCTCAGACAACAGAGAAATGGGAGGCCTTGATACCTCATAACAGTTCTGAAAGCCCAGACAGTCAGAACTGCAAAAAGGTAATTTAAGCCTCTGCTCTAAGTTAGGTGAAGTTGAACTTCCCTGATATACTTTTATTCCTCCCAGAGACTACTCAGTTTTTAGAAATCAGACTATTAAGTGCAGTCCAAAATGGTTTGGGAAGGAGTGAAGCTGCAGAACTTTTGGTTCACCAAAAAGCTGGAAAACACAGAGCCAGAAGACAAAGTGTGATTGCCTGCTGGCACCTGGAGCTATATGATAGTTGGCTGCCCATTGTATGAAACTCTTGTTTTACTCTTTCCCTTTGCTTGAGGGACATTTCCCCTCTCTTTACCAACATCTACCTGCTCTCCATAGCTGCCCAAAGCTACTGTTTTTTCTTTTAATTTTCTCTTGAAGCCAAAAACAAGCATGGCATGGGGGGGGGGGAATGGAGTGGAGAAATGAAAAGCTGTCATTTGTGGCATCTTCTCATTTAGCTAATTGAAGGGACACTTTTGCTTATCTTGACAGAAGAATTTCCAGAAATCCTTCTCAACAAATCAAATCAAAACTCACCAAATTTTGATGCAAATGAAGTATATAGATAGATGGACTACAATTCTTTGAATATTTGGGGTAAGATACAAGTTATTATGATGAATTAATTCCAAGGTTGATTTTCATTTTGAGAGGACCTTCCCAACATTTATTTTTTTAATAGACATTGAACAGAGTCACCTCACAGGGGAGATGGATAGCATAGAAATTTAATGAATAAGAATAAGAATACAAGACCTCGCAATAGCTAAGAGTAGGAAAGTTGGAGAAAGAGACAGAAGGGCTAATTCTGGCCAACAAAGACAAGCCTTAAGAACAAATGCATATGAAACCAGAACTGAGAACACAGAAACAGACAGCAAGTGCCACCTCAGCCGAGAAGCTGAAGAAACAGTGGATCGCCTGTTAGCTGCTGCAAGATGATTACCCAGACTGACTACAAGCAACAGCATGACAAAGAAGCAACAGCAGCGGATTGAAAGATCTGCAAGAAATACGATTTGCCTGCAAGCAAGAACGGATGGGACTATAAAATAGAGCAGGTAAAAGAAAATGTAGAAGCTAAAGTGCTCTGGGACTTTAGAATTCAAACTGAGAGGAACCTGCCACATAACACCCCAGACTTAATTGTCGATAAGAAAGAGAAAGAAGTTTGGATAGTGGAGATGGCAGTACCTGGTGACAGCAGAATAGAAAAGAAAGAACTGGAAAGGATAACAAAAAAAAAAAAAAGTTGCAAATCTGCAAATAGAAATAAAACAACTGTGGCAAAAGAAAGCAAAGGTTGTAGTAACATGCACCTGGGTGTACTCCCAAAACAACTGGAGCACTACTTGAACACCACTGGCATTGACAAAAATCACCATCAGTCAATTGGAAAAGGCAGCTTTGCTCAGAACAGCTTACATCCTGCAACAATACCTTTAAGACCATAAACATTCACATCTGCTTATCCCAGGTCTTTGGGAATGCCAAATGCATTCTGAACATCTGGCTGACTATGCAATGAACCATAATAATGATAACAGATCACTTTGGCAAGGACATCTCATGAAATTTTCATTGTGCAAATTACAATTACCTATTGAGAAATGTATAGTAAGGAAGTTCAGAATTCACCTCTATTTTAAGTATAACCTGAGAGTTATTACTGGACCTTACTGAAATCTGACAAGTACTGAGATCCCTAGTTGTGCAGAAAATAAAAATATTAATTTTAATATTTGCACTTAAATCTGCAAGATATACTTGGGTCATAGATATAATTTTGGCACATTCACCATAAAAAGCTAATTTGACTTTTAATTTACAGTTTAAAAAAGAACATTATTATTTTGGATCAACTGTGTTCCCAGCAGCTTTTGCAAAATTAAGCCATTAGCTTTATGGCTGGTCTATAACTGTAATAAAGATTTGATCTGCTAGTATTAGCGTAATTTATTTCAGGATGCTTTTTGACTGTTTGTTTGGCATTGCTAATTCAGTATACTTGCTACCACAATATATTTACTCTGAGTATTATTGCTACTTTTGACATTCTGCAGGGGTTAGAGATTTTGCAGGAATTAAAGTAAGCCAGTAACCATCTTTATTGGAAACTGATGAAACTGATGTCATTCACTTATTCAATCTCTGGAATGCCAAGTTTGAATGTCCTGTCTTGATAACTCAATTGAGGGTCACTTTAAACAGTGTGATACAGCCATGGTTCTCAACCTTTTCTTCACCATGGACCCCCTTTAAATACCTTTCATGGCCCTGGACCCCAAAAACTTAACTCAAGATTTAAATCATAACATTTCTTCAAGCATTTGCGGACCCCCTGTGATGATACTGCAGCCCCCCCCAGCCCCCCGTGGACTACAGGTTGAAAACCACTGTGATACAGCATGTAGTTCCTTTGAGCTTAACCTGAGGTTACTATAACAAAAACAATTTGTTTTGGACATAATTGGCACTTAAAAGTTGGTTGTAATTGCTTTGCTGTTGGAAAATAGAAAATTAAATCATATAGTTTGGTCTTGTTCTAGTATCACAATCTGAGTTGACAGTGATTCGGTGATTGATATGAATGTGGTTCAAGTACTACATGTCAAAAATAAATATATCCTCAGAACTTAGAATTGTCAAGATATAAACAACTGGATTTTTTGGGGACATAGATATTGAATAAAAAATTATACACTATTTGAAGGAAAATATTTAATAGGCTGTTGATCTGATTGCTTGTCAACATTTTTTTTCTTTAAAGGGGCAAGGAAGAAGATTTTTAAGCATTATGGTCAAAATTTGGGCGGATTATTCATAGTTTGCCAGGCTCCTGTATTTTCTTTTTTAAATAGTATAATCACTATCAAAATTCATTACCCGTTAATTTTGCTTTATGCACAATATTTTTCTTTTGTTAATTAGTTTAGTTCAATAACATTTATTTTTAAAACGGAACAACAGAGAGATAGCAGTGAAGATACATGTGTATTGACATGAAACTACAGAAAAGATTACATCGGGCAAGGGTAAGTGGCAGTGTGGAAGTGCCCTTAAGTGCCAGCTATTTTCAGAGTTATACTGTAATTAGGAATTTACAAACCTTTGACTCACCAATCATAAAATCAGTCTTGCCGGTTGGAAAGACTAATTGAAAGGAACTGAGAAAAGCAGATATTTTTAGCCTGACATATGTTCTCCAGGATCAGAACATTACCTGCAGTCTTTGGCAATACACCTTTCTTGGGAACATGCCACTCTCATGGAATTCAAGAACACTATTTAAATAGATAAAGTCTCTTACTGCAGATACAAGAAACCTTAGTAGAATGATTAGCAGTGTCTAATGGGCTAAGAATCTGGATATTGAGATTATCTATCTATCTATCTATCTATCTATCTATCTATCTATCTATCTATCTATCTATCTATCTATCTATAACTACAGAAAAGATTACATCGGGCAAGGGTAAGTGGCAGTGTGGAAGTGCCCTTAAGTGCCAGCTATTTTCAGAGTTATACTGTAATTAGGAATTTACAAACCTTTGACTCACCAATCATAAAATCAGTCTTGCCGGTTGGAAAGACTAATTGAAAGGAACTGAGAAAAGCAGATATTTTTAGCCTGACATATGTTCTCCAGGATCAGAACATTACCTGCAGTCTTTGGCAATACACCTTTCTTGGGAACATGCCACTCTCATGGAATTCAAGAACACTATTTAAATAGATAAAGTCTCTTACTGCAGATACAAGAAACCTTAGTAGAATGATTAGCAGTGTCTAATGGGCTAAGAATCTGGATATTGAGATTATCTATCTATCTATCTATCTATCTATCTATCTATCTATCTATCTATCTATCTATCTATCTACATCTATCTATCTATTCTACCTAGCTACAGTTTAAATAATGAACTTTCTTCTTCCACTTGTAATAAATTACTTGTACAGTAGTCGGTTTCTGATACCTGGCCTATGTTTCACAAATGGTTCTTTTAAATTCCAGACTCTTTGTTCCCACCTTGCCAGTTCCATCCCTCACATACAAATATGGAGGTAAATCTAAATTCTGAAATTGCTGTTCTTGGATACCTCCACACTTGGATACCTCCACACTCTAAAATCTACTTAGCATTCAGGTGATTAATGTCATCTGGATTTAGAAACATCTAGATGTGAAGCATCTAGAGTAGCAAAATGGGGACTTTTCAAATAAAAACGGTGTGATCCTGCAGAGCTTGAAAGCAGGCAGTTTTTCCATTGGAAGGAACTCTGGACTCATCCATGCTCCTGGCTCCAAGCCAGGTTCTTTTCCCCTCTGATAGAGGATTTGCCACTATATTTTGAAAAACGTTTTAAATGCACCTGTGAGATCATCTATTGATGGCTTTGTAGCTCCCCCTTGCTGTCGCTGCTCAGATTGTTTGGAAACCAACAGAGAAATCAACAGGAGATAAACTGACAACATGGATAGGGGGTAAAATGCTGATTGAATGCTGTTCTTTACACTCTTCTCATGATGAACTGATATGAGCAATGTTGATGTTCTCAATGTTTTGAAGTTGGTTTTAGTCAAGATAAGCTTGAAGCAGCATTTGAAGGATTAGAAAGTAGAAATGGTGATAGTATGAAGTCCATGTGCCCTTCCTTAATGCTTTTCTATTTATCAGCTATTCCTTTGAATTCATTACAAAAAACACCTGGCAGAATATACTTGGCACAATACTAAGAGTGTTTCAGAAAAACAAAATGGTTTCTTGTGATCAGACTGCCATTTCCCCCCATCAATACTGGCTCTTATTGAAACAGTTAAGTTTTTCTCTTTTTGTTTTCATGGAATGATCTAAATCATGGGTGTCAAACTCACATCGTCACGGCTGCGTCATGTGACGTATCGGGAGTTCCCCCCCTTTGCTAGACTGGATGTGGGTGTGGCCAGCATGTGACACATCCGGCCTGTGGGCCGGGAGTTTGACAGCCCTGATCTAAATGGAAGGGCCTATTTAGACCATCAAAAGCAACCTCTGCTCAGTACAAAATGACCATTGCTCTTCTATGGTTGATGAATATTTCCTATTTTTCACATTCCTACACTGTGCATCAATGAAAGTCAGAGAACAGAATCTACACATGCAACATTTGAGATATGCTTGGGATTGATCTCAGTTGCTGGAATAATCACATTTGTTTTATGAATATGAAGAACTCTTGAAGGAAAAAAAACATTGCTCTTATTTATAGGAAGTTTTTTCAGGTTTTTTTTTTTTTAAATACAGGCTATCACATTAGGAATAAGTAAATTTCCTGAGAAGGCAAAAAAGCAACCTTGATACACTATTAGCTTAATTTGAATGAGAGAAGCCAACCAACCAACTTTCTCTTAAACTGCATATATTATATATTAAAATGTAGTGAATATGAACAAATGTTCTACTGTACTCAGATTGTTCATTTGAATGAATGCCTCTTTGGGCTTCTTCCTTACAACAGGAGGCAAAAAAAATCCTTTATAGTGTAATTCTTCAATTGGATGGTATGTTACTGCTGACTATAGTAATGGTTAATCCGTTTGATCGTTTTGAAAAAACAAAGGGCCTCTTTGGTTTAGTGGGTTGAATAGCACAAGATCTTAAAGCAGAATTTGCAGTAGCCAGTTTGTGAGGTGCTATCAGATCACTGATTCACAAAAGTAACAAAGCTAAGAGGTCAACAATTCAATATTCTCTAGGTCAGTGACTCTCAGCTACTGCTTTGTGACCAGCGGTCCATTTACAGGAAAAAAAACTTGCCTTGGCACAGTCCTATTTGCTTCAACAACATGGCCTCTTCAAGCTTCTCAGTAGGCATTCTTTCACCTAATATGAAGCCCAGAGATTGCCATAAAAATTATCATAAATGGAAGAAGGTATCCTGCATTTCACTTGTCTGAAATGTGTGTGAATCCGTTTTCTCTTTGTATCACCATCTCCTTGTACTATGAAGTTGTTTTAAAGCTATATAACAGAGTAATAGAATTGGAAGGGACCTTGGAAGTCTTCTAGTCCAACCCCCTGTTCAGGCAGGAAAACTTATAGCATTTTAGACAAATGGTTATCCAACATCTTCTTAAAAACTGCCAGTGTTGGAGCATTCACAACTTCTGGAGGCAAGTTGTTCCACTGATTAATTGTTCTAGCTGTATTCTTAGTTCTGGGTTGCTCCCCTCCTTGATTAGTTTCCACCCATTGCTTCTTGTCCTGCCCTCAGGTGCTTTGGAGAATAGGTTGAACCCCTCTTCTTTGTTTGTTTATTTATTTATTTATTTATTTATTTAGTCAAGCATGTATATGATAACAGCAAAGTATAAACATTAATATGAGTATATAATAAGTACAAACATGGTTTTGAGTACATATTCTTCAAATACATGGAGACTTTAGGACAGGGACGGTAGGCACGCTGGTGCACTTATGCACGCCCCTTACAGACCTCTTAGGAATGGGGTGAGGTCAATGGTAGACAGTTTAAGGTTAAAGATTTGGGGGTTTGGGGAAGAAACTACAGAGTCGGGTAATGTATTCCAGGCATTGACCACTCTGTTGCTGAAGTCGAATTTTTTGCAATCAAGTTTGGAGCGGTTTACCTTAAGTGTGGATCTA
>QLTV01003274.1:1030621-1046563 GCA_003457575.1 Thermophis baileyi
TGTTTGAGATTTGAAGTTGGCACTTGGTTGACCATTGTGATACATAGTCAAAGTCTTTTTGAAGGGTAGTCGTATTGTCGGTGGTGTTGAATAGTTTTACATCATAAAACTATTTGATTGTGGCAACCCCTGAGATATTGGAACACTATCATGTCACCCTTAGTCCTTCTTTTCATTAAATTAGACATACCCAATTCCAGCAATTAGTATACAGTACAGTAGACAATATTTATGTAGATATGCAATTTATCTCCCACCTCAATCCAAAATGGACTCTAAACAGTTCACAGGTATTAATAATAAATACATTAGTAATATATTTATATATGTAGTTATTGTACATGCATAATGAACAAAAATACATAATTTATTGAAGTTGGATAATAAATTAACCAAGGCACCAAAGGTTGCACAGAGGTATTCTTTTAAGGCTTCCAGAAAAGCCAGTTTTAACTACCCTAAGGAAGGCTATGAGAATGAGAATCATCCTCACTTGCAGGGGCATATTGTTCCATTAATTTATTTATTAAATTTCTATGCCACCTATAGAGAATTCCCATCATCAAGACCCTCCCTCTTCACCTCCTGATGGTACAAGGAGATTCTCTGGGGTTTTCTAATAAACAAAACTGGGCAGGCAGAATCTATCTGGGAAGAGCGATCTCTTATTTTGATTCCCAGACCTTGAATAGTCTCAGAACCAAGTAAAGTGGCAGCATCATGACTGGCCAGTAAATATATGGGCCACTGAAACCTGGAATTTTTCAAAGGCAGCCCCGTGTAGAGCAAATTATGGTAATGTAACTGAAAAAATGGACAAAAGCATGAGTGAAGTTCCTAAGGGTACTTTGACCCAGATAAGGGAGAATAATTTGGGGTTCTAACTCAAGCTGGGATTGCACAAGAATAAATAAAAATGAGAATCAGACAGCTGTGAGGAAAGAAGAAATATTTATTCCTAAAAGCAAAAGAGTTTGCTTTTAAGGATAGGCTGCAGAGAAATGGGCAACATAGGGAAATGTATAGGGGGAGTTTGTCCAGGGTGTGGAAGTGTCTATGTGCTGAGGGCCGTGTGTGTGTGTGTGTGTGTGTGTGTGTGTGTGTGTGTGTGTGTGTGTGTGTGTGTGTGTGTGTACTCTTGTGAACATACAGTTCTTCTGGGAGACTTAATGAACTCTATTAGTGTTTGCAAACCTTATTTTTTGGATATGTGGATTAGGTCTGGGTAACTTATTTCGGGGTTTGAGGAAGTTTGCTAATTTGATCAACTTGGAGACACTGATTGTCAGACCATTGTGGATTCTGTTAATAGTTTAAGGGAAGATGGAAACAGTATAAAGAATAAAATATATTTGGATATAAAACTTCTCACAGGGTGCAACTGTGACATCCAGTTGGAGCTGGGCATAGGCACTTCTAACTATAACTACCAGGTTTTCTCTGCTCAGGAACTATCAATTCAGGAGAACCCCTAGACTGCAAGCCTGCCAGCTCTAGGTAAGGACAACCTCATTGAGAGTCAAGGTTAATGCAGTCAGCTTCTAAATTAGGAGCTTCTCTGTCAGTTCAGAGTATACTAGATAGCTTATCCCGTCTGATTGCGTAAGAGTGCCGCATAGGAAGAGAGAACAATTATTGAAAGCACTAGCAATTTCGATAAATGTTTTGTTTGAAAGAAGTGCTGAAAAACTGTTGAAAAAAAGCACATTAAGCCCATTCCTCACCCGCATTTCAAAAATAAAATGTGATTTATTTTGGTCTAGTCTTGGAGGGAAAAATTTTTTTAGTTTTTTTTTTAATTGACCCAAGTTACGGTAACATCCACAAACCTTCATATTTTACTTTTGTTCTAAAGACCTTTGGCTGAGAAGAGGCTTGTGCATGTTGAGTTACAAAGACTTCAATCAATAGACATAATCAAGTGCTGCATGCTCCATTTCAGGCCAATGGGGCCACAGAAAATAAATATTGGGAGGGCCTTGCTTTCAATAATCATATATAATGATGATTGGAGTACCCCAAGGCTCTGTTTTAGGCCCAGTACTCTTCAACATCTTCATCAATGACTTGGATGAGGGGATAGATGGGGAACTCATCAAATTTGCAGATGACACCAAGGTAGCAGGAATAGCCAACACTCCGGAAGATAGGCTTAAGATACAGAAGGATCTTGACAGACTTGAACATTGGGTGCTATCTAACAAAATGAAATTCAATGGTGAAAAAAGTAAGGTTCTACATTTAGGCAAGAAAAACAAAATGCACAGGTACAGTATATGTGGTACCCTGCTCAATAATAGTAACTGTGAGAGGGATCTTGGAGGCCTAGTGGACAACCATTTAAATATGAGCCAGCAGTGTGCAGCAGCTGCCAAAACAGCCAGCACAGTTCTAGGCTGCATAAACAGAGGGATAGAATCAAGATCATGTGAAGTGTTAATACCACTTTATAATGCCTTGGTAAAGCCACACTTGGAATACTGCATTCAGTTTTGGTCGCCACAATGTAAAAAAGAAGTTGAGCCTCTAGAAAGAGTGCAGAGAAGAGCAACAAAGATGATTAGGGGGCTGGAGGCTAAAACAGATAAAGAACAGTTGCTGAGATTGGATATGTCTCGTTCAAGAGCTCAGGGGCTGCCACAAAGAAGAGGGAGGGATGTTCTTCTCCAAAGCACCTGAGGGTAGGACAAGAAGCAATGGGTGGAAACCAATCAAGGAAAGAAGCAACTTAGAACTAAGGAGAAATTTCCTGACGGTTAGAACAATTAATCAGTGGAACAGCTTGCCTCCAGAAGTTGTGAATACTCCAACACTGGAAGTTTTTAAGAATAGATTGGATAACCATTTGTCTGAAGTGGTGTAGAGTTTCCTGCCTAAGCAGGGGGTTGGACTAGAAGACCTCCAAGGTCCCTTCCAACTCTGTTATTTCTAATATACAGTATATATACTGTAGTTTGGGTCTGGCTCCTTTGAAGGCTGCTTGCCTATTTTATTTCAGATGATACAGATTAACAGAGTTGGAAGGGACGTTGTAGGTCATCTAGTCCAACCCCCCACCCAAGCAGGAGACCCTACACCATTCCTGACAGATGGCAGTCCAGTCTCTTCGTGAAAGCTTCCAGTGATAAAGCTCCCACAACTTCTGAAGGCAAGCTGTTCCATTGGTTGATTGTTCTCACTGTCAGAAAATTTCTCCTTATTTCTAGATTGAATCTCTCCTTGTTCAGTTTCCATTATTCCTTGTCTGGCCTTCAGGTGCCTTGGAAAATAGCTTGACCCCCTCCTCTCTATGGCAGCCCCTCAAATATTGGAACACTGCTATAATGTCTCCCCTGGTCCTTCTCTTCACTAGACTAGCCATTCCCAGTTCCTGTAACCGTTCTTCATATGTTTTAGCTTCCAGTCCCGTAATCATCTTAATTGCTCTTCTCTGCACTCTTTCTAGAGTCTCAACATCTTTTTTATAGTGTGGTGACCAAAACTGGATGCAGTATTCTAGGTGTGGTCTTACTAAGGCTTTATACAGTGGTATTAGATGAGCTTTTCATGCCTCTCAGAATCACCTCCCCATCATTTCTGTTGCCAGTGGAGAAAAGGAGAGCAAGTAGAATCTATGCCTTACATTACAGCCTGCACAAGGAAAGGGCAGATGATAGTTCTCCCAATATTACAAGCAGAGAACTGTTTCATCCACGGCAAGGGAGAGTAACAGATTAGATATGCAATGTTTGTTTTTTAATTCCAGCAGATGTATTCAGTGTAAATGCATCATATACAAGAGTTTTAATGGAGCAACTCTTGCAAAGATTCAGAGCCCAATTATGTTTTTAGGAGCTTCTACTAGCATACAACACGGGGAAATGGCTGCAGTTCCCCTTAAGGGGCAACTCAGCAAGTCAAATCTAACAATGTAATAACACAGAACTGAATCCTCATCTTTGCTCTATTACTGTACTTTATGTTTAGAGAACAAATTGAGATTTTTATGAGCAAAGGACTCCCCCTAGGTTAACTAATTTGCCTTGTCAATACCAGAGGTTACACTATTGTACTATGTCATTTCCAACCTGAATTGCTTCATTTTAATAAGATGCCATATAAATCAAAAAGAGGATAGAAAAATCAGAGAGAACCAACTAATATCTGAGGGAAGCATAAACATCGTGCCCACGAAAACAAAGAAATGCTTACAAGCTTTGAACTTTTCAGTGATATTATAAGAGAATCCTTAAAAGAGAACATTATGTACTTCACAATAGATGTGGAAAGATGTTGTGGACCATTTATATATTTTTCTTTCTTGGAAAGAACACACTGTCTTATGATAGAAATGATGTTTTGAATTTCAATGACACAGCCATGTAATTATTTATTCAATGACTTGATTAAAAAGGACTGCTTTTCTGTGATTTAATTTATTTCTGTCCTTTCTGTACTGTAGATTGTACTTCTGTGGAGAGCAGTTTCAGGCAGTATAAAATACACTAACCTTTGTTTTAAAGGCTTCAAAATCTGAGAATACAAGTGACCATACAAGCAATTCTTATTCATATTCTAGAACCAAAATATTCCTCTTTTCCATATTTCTTTGCTAGATTTTCACTTATCACCTGTAATTCATTAAATAACATAGGGGCAAGTTGTGTGCAAATTTAAAATAATAATAGAGTTCACAGATTAGTTGAGGCAAACATTATACCGCACTGCAGGACTACATATATTTTTTACCTGCCTGTTAATTTATTTAACCCTGCTTCTCTTTTGTAAGAAGCTGTTCAAGCTTCCTTTCTTTATTATAACAAGATATAAAATTCAGGAGCTTCATTTGATAGCACTAATATGAGATAAATCTTTCTGACAAGGGAGCAATAAACAGAGAGCATGAGAGAAAATCTCTCTAAAATGATGCCGTGTGTGTGTGTGTGTGTGTGTGTGTGTGTGTGTGTGTGTGTGTGTGTGTGTGTCTTTCTTTCTCTGTGTGTAGTTAGTGCAGGGAAGAGAAATTCTCCTGTATTTTTTCTACCAGTTTTCATTCAGCTGAATGAAAGAGAAATGGTTTTCACGTAGAAGAGAATTTCAAAGAAACTCCCAGGGCAAGACTATGGTACTGTTATATTTACCTAATTATAACTTGGAGAAAGGATGTGTAGTGTGTTGATGGGTAATCACCTCTCCAGTGAGCTACACTGGTTAACCTCCCTGGTTACCCCGGCTTCAATTAAATGCCAAAGGAAGATTTCTTAAGCAAAATTCTCCCACTGGGTCTTGGAGGTTACTGTCATGGCAAAGGAGGAGTCTTGCCCACACATTTGACGGAGAATGCTGAAAGGCCATTTGTGGCTGTCAATTTAGGTAGCACCCATGGCTTGAATTTTACTTTGCGCAAGTGGACTGAGGTAAATTTCTGTCACACTGCAGAAGACGTTGGATGTTGGAAGTTATGAGCAAATTTATAGAACTCATCTCTAGAAAGCTCCAGAGCAGTAGGGTTGGAGTAAGGAAAACCACCCCTGTCTAACAGTCATTGCTGCCATACTGCTTATATCAACTCCATTTTCCTCCTTGTCAACAACTCACTTGTGTAAACATTCACCATTTGTGCCTGTTTTACACTTTAATATGTTCTCATTATCACTGTTCTTCATTTTTTTCATTAGTATCATTTTTATTTGGTACAGCATTTTCAAAATACCACAGCTATTGTCCATATGTTTTTTTACTATCCTGTTCTTGTTCAAAAGATTAATTTGAAGTATTCAGCTAATTTCACTCCTATGTGGAGATAGATAGATAGATAGATAGATAATAGATAGATAGATGATAGATAGATAGATAGATAGATAGATAGATAGATAGATAGATAGATAGATAGATAGATAGATAGATAGATGATAGATAGATTGATTATTGGAGTTGACATGAAGTTTTGAAAAGCTTGATATTCAGCTGGAATAACTGTGATTTGTTAAAGGGAAGCATCCATTCAGATTCCCTTCTCATCTAGATTGCTCCTCCTTTCTGAGACTCACATACCTGCAAGCTGAAATGACACAGTTCAAGGAAACTAGCCCATGTCATTTCTCATCCTGCCTTGAGCAATTCTTATTAGTTTTGATGAGGCATTTAGTGAAGCTTGTGTTTAAAGCAAGCTGACACACTGCAGTCTCAAATGGGCTCTATGACAGAGATCACACATCTCAGTCCCAGCACATCTCTCTAAATCTCCCGTACTACTTCGAAAAATGCCCTAATTATTCATGGTGATAATAATACAAAAATATGATATGGAATTAGTATTATAGCATACACTTTGAATGGCAAATAGGTAAAGAAATGCTAGTAAGTCTCTCTGGTTGTTAGAATTTGTCTCCCTAGAATTTGTGGGGGCATTTTGGTCATTGAATCCAACCTTAGTACTGGTATCCAAATCAAAGAATCTGTTTCAGATGCCTGTCCAGCATCTCTTGAATACATCCAGGGAAGGGTGCTTCATACTCCCCTCTGCTACCAAACTGTTTCTAAACCTATTACTTTACTATTAGGCAAATTTTTGGAAGTGGTTTGCCAACCCTTCTTCTTAAGACTGAGAATATTACCAGCTCAAGGTCATCCAGCTGGCTTTGACGGGTCTAGGACAACTCACCATGACCAACTCGCTGCAGCCAAGTTGCCATGGCCAACTTACTGCAGCCAATTTGCTATGCGACAACTCACCATGGCCAACTCACCACAGGCAACTCACCGCAAGTCAAGAGTTATACTAATATCGAAGAAATGTTGGAATAGAATCATTAAAGAAAGGGTGCCAAAGGAGGGACAAAATGATATATGAAATGACAAAAATTAAAATATTTTTAAAATTATTTTAAATAATTAAATTGAATTGTTGAATTGTCCTGCAGTGAGTTGTCCATGGCGAAATGTCCTGTGGTGAGTTGGCTGTGGCAAGTTGTCCCATTCCAGGCTTTGAGCCTGGGGGGTGATGGTGGTCTAGAAGTCATGATCTCCTTTTTTCCAGCCGGATGCCTTAACCACTACACAAGGCTGACTCTCTTCCTTTGACTACTTTTGTTATCTTGTCTCCTATACTGTGAAGAAACAGAGAACAGATCTTTGCCTTCCCACCAATATCTAGGATTTATAAAATGATACTTCTTGGTGATGTTTTACCTTCTCTTACTAAAAAATACATAATATTTAATGCAATTGAATGGGTTCATCCCCTTATCTATCTCTTCCTTTCTTGTATCTTCAATTATCAAAATATAAACTCTAAGCTTTGTGTGGTATAAAGGGGCCTTTGTGTGTGAGCTTATATTGTAGTGTAATATAAACAATGCTCACAGATGCTAGCTTACACTTATTTTGTGGGTCCTGTACTGCCTTCCTATAGGCTTATGGGTGTAGTTTCAAGTGCTGGTTTTAATCTTGTAGTAACTATGTCTGGATGCCAGGTTAACTTCAGGACTACATCTCTTTACTGGAATTGGCTCTTTGATATGCTGGGGAAGCAGCTGGTTGTTCCCAATTTTTGGGAGATCAGGGCACAAAGGTTCAGAAGGGTGGTCTTTCTGTCATCAAGCTGGCCCTCTAGAATTCCCTCTTGTAAGAAGTGGTTTTGGCCTAATCTAGTCACCTTCTGGAAGTTCTGAAAATTGTGCTTTTCCCAAGGGCCTTTAGGAGCTGATGCCAGATGCTATCTGGGACATATGCATCTGCATTTTTGACTACAAATTTTTGTAATTTTGATTTTATTGCTTCCCCCATCCCCCATATTGCAAGCCACCAAGAATCTGCATACTTTTGTGGTAGAATACAAATGTGATAAATAAATAAAATGAATATGTAAGTATTCTAAATGCCAGAATCTAATGCTACGAAATAATAATTTTTGCTCCTTAAATGGCAATTGTTTCTAATTTCTAGAGTAATTTAGTATTTATTAATTTTATCAAGCTCCACAGAAACATTTGGATTGGGGTGGCCCATACACAACGACTATGTTCAGAATGGGACTTAAAAGAATGGTAAGTCAGGATGACATTTTATCTTTCTGAACCTAAGAATCCCTTATTCTTAAGAAAAAACATTTAAGAAAACTGCTGCGAGAACATTGTTTCTTAAATCCAGGAGGTTTAAAGTGAAATATCAATACTCATCAGAACTACTAACCAGATTCTACCTAGCCTAATTAGGCTGCTGGCATTAAGTTAGCTGACAGCAGTGCCATTTAAGAGTTGTATTTCTCTGATGCTATTGCCAACTACCTGGCCTTTGTCCTATATAGATTCCCCCCCCCCAAATGATGAGAATGCTCTCCCTAATGAATTAAACCAGATCTTAAAAGGATGCTAATCTTTCTTGATGATGCCTTTGATTTTGACATCGTATCAAGTTTTACAGAAAGCAGTACATAGCGGTTATCTATCACAACTGTTTTGCCTGATACTTATTTGGGAATATGTTACTGCCCCCCAACTCTGCTCACAGTACCCCCACCCCCAATTTACACAGAGAGAAATTTGGCCAAGTATCTTTTGTGACCTAGAATTGTAAGTCCAGAAACATCAAACAATGGACAACCTATTAATTGCAGGAAGGTTGTGAGATTTTAAAAAAGGAGAGGACTATCTCCAGTCCACTTTTATCTTTTGTTTCTGTATGAGTAAGACTAGCTAAGTGCTAAATTAAGAAAAAAAAATCCATCAATGAAATCTGGGTCAGAGTAGGGAATTATATAGCAATCTAGGGACTAATGAATGCAAGCTGTGGATTAGAAATTTTATGAGTTTTCATGAGGAATAGGAGTTGAGCTGCAGTGATTTGTTTTTTGCTTAGGTGTGCACAACATGAGTTAACCAATAGTTAACTGAATTCAACCTCTTCAGTATTTTGTTTTCCTTTTGGCTTTTGCATAATAATAAAGACTTCGGTTCTTAATAAATCAGTGATTTCATTCTGGCCAGTATCTAGATTTCAAACTAGTCCCATCCACAAGGTACTGATGAAAAGGCAGGAGAATGGTGACTTTTTTCCTCCTGAATAAATTGGTGCATGAGGAACTTCACTTAAGTAAAATAGCAGCATTACCAAATAGGCTGAGAAAAGGTAAGGTGTTACATTTAGGCAAAAGCAAAAAACAAAATGCACAGGTATAGTATAGGGCATGGGTGTCAAACTCGCCGCGTCACATTGCTGTCACGTGACGTTTTGCAACATTTTCCCCATTCGCGGAGCTGGGGTGAGCGTGGCCTGCGTGTGACGTATCTGGCCCGCAGGCCCCCAGGTTGACACCCCTGGTATGGGGGTACCTGGCTCAATAGGAGTAACCGTGAGAGGGGTCTAGGAGTCTTACGACAATCACTTAAATATGAGCCAGCAATGTGCTGCTGCCACAAAAAAAGCCGACGCAGTCCTACTCTGCATTAACAGAGGGATAGAATGTAGATCACACAAAGTGTTAGTAATGCTTTATAATGAATGCCTTGGCAACACCACACTTGGAATACAGGTAGTTCATTTAGTGACTGTTCAAAGTTACAACGGCACTGACCATTTTTCACGCTTATGACCACTGCAGCATCCCTATGGTCACATGATCAAAATTCAAATGCTTGGCAATTGGTTCATATTTATGACAGTTGTAGCATCCCAGGGTCAGGTGATCAATCACCTTTTGCAACCTTCTGACCAACAAAGTCAATGGAGAAGCCAGATTCATTTAACAACTGTGTTACTAACAACTGCAGTGATTCACTTAACAACTGTGGCAAGAAAGGTCGTACTTAACAAATGTCTCACTTAGCAACAGAAATTTTGGGTTCAATTGTGGTTGTAAGTTGAGGACTACCTCTACTAAAACCAGTTTTGGTCATCATAATATATAAAAAAGATGTTGAGACTCTAAAAAGAGTGCAGAGAAGAAAAACAGAGATAATTAGGTGAGTGGAGGCTAAAACATAAAGAACGGTTGCAGGAATTGGGTAAGTCTAGTCTAATGAAAAGAAGGACTAGGGATGATGTAATAGCAGTGTTCCAATATCTGAAGGGCTGCCACAAAGAACAGGGGGTCAACCTATTCTCTGAAGCACCTGAAGGCAGGACAAAAAGCAGTGGATGGAAACTAATCAAGGAGAGAAGCAACCTAGAAATAAGGAAAAACTTCCTGACAGTTAGAACAATTAACCAGTGGAATGGTTTGCCTTCAGAAGTTGTGGATGCTCCATCACTGGAGGTTTTTAAGAAGAGATTGGACAACCACTTGTCTGACATGCTATAGAGTCTCTTGCTTGAGAAAGGGGTTAGACTAGAAGACCTTCAAAATCCCTTCCAACTCTATTATTCTATGGTTATGGTTGATTGTAGGTGGAAGTCTAAAGACCATTCTTCATGGGAGCCATAGAGCCCAATCCACTCCCTCCCTTGTCTTGTTCTGCTACACAATGAGATTTGATTCCTCTTTGTCCCCTGCTTGCTTCTCCTTCTCTGTCCTTCTCTGGCCAGAGATTTTCCCTGATGCCATAGCCTGTCCTTGATTCACGCAGCTTCCCATTATCAGCACTCAGATCGTGTGTTCTCTGACTAGCCACAAGGAATTCAAAGGAATTTAGCATTAAATATTCTCTCATATAAAACAGGATGCCATCATGCTCTTAGCAAAGCACGTTGGGAACTGGCTAACAGCATGGCTATCTTTTCTTGCTGGATTTGAGGAATTAGCTGGAATTGGGGAAATAATTCATGGATGGGGTCTTAGGTTCTCTTGAACAATAGACAACAAATAACCAAGAAAACAAAGAGTGGCTTAAATTGCAAGATGGACAGAGTTTATTTCTCTTGAAATATGCCGCCGTGAATGCTTTTTTACAGAAACAGCTGTGTTTCAAAAATAAATAAAAAACCTAAGGCCTCCTTCTAAGATTAAGAAATATGCCCCCAATTAAAACCGCAACCCCTATTGCCCTTAATGCATTTTGCTTCAGAATAGCACACTGCAGAGAATCATAACACACTGTGGAAGAGTCTCGTCCTTTATTGCCATTCAGGTTATAAATAACAATCAGTCTCTCTTGCTTGTTTGCTTCTTTAAAAAAAAAAAAAAAGTAAGTTGCCAAAGGTAGTATTGAGAGATCTTTCTAGACCATTTATTTTTAAATTACCAGCCAGAGGAGAGAAGAAAGGGGATGGGCTGGGGGATTGCAGACCAATTGCTTATCAGATGAAATCCAAATGTCACATTAGTTGAGTTTAGGAGATTAAATTTTCCAATGCCCTTCATCTGCTGCTGACATTTTGGGAGCTTTCTTCCCCCTCCCTCTTGCTCCAGCTTTCTGCTCTTTAAAACTTAAAACACAAACATGCACACATGCAATCCAGACAAACACCGTGTAAAGGGAGAAGACTCCACAGTCTAAACGGCCACATCATTTTGTAGGAAAGGGGTTTTGGGTGGGGGGGGGCAGGCTTACCTTTGCATGTAGAATCAGCCAGTGGTAGGCTTCATTTTAACTAGAGTGTTTACTTTTTAAAGCCATTATTCTAAGCAGGTTGCCTGTTATTATAATCTAATGAGTTCTTACTAGCTTATGGCCTGCAGGTATTTCCTTTCAACCTGTTTTCATCCATCTGTTGAAGACCCACATAGGATAGCTTAACACAGCTTCTAAAAAACGCACCTTCGTTATGTATTTTGTTGGGATTTTTTTAAAAAAATCAGGTTGATTTCACATCATAATCTAGAAAAGAAAAGGCAATGTTTGACTCTCCTCTTGCTTTTCTGTTTCTGATGAAATCATTGCTCTCAGTCAAAAAGGATGAGAGATAATTTGCATGGGAACGCTGAGATCCTTTTGCGCTGCCTTGATCAACACCAAACAAAAACCTTCACCCACAACCCATCTTGCTCCCAAACTGGAGTAGCCAATAGAATAAGACCCTGTCTTATATTTTTTTGAACCCTGAAATAAGCGCTTGGCCTTATTGCCATGCACTCAAAAGCCTGATTGGGCTTATTATCAGGGGATGTCTTATTTTGGGGGAAACAGGGTACCACTTCTGAACGTTTGTACTGGAGCACATCCCTGAAATAAATCACACAAAACTACCTTATCTGGATGACTATCCTGTAATTAGGTAATGGTATACAGCTTTATAGAGATGACAAGGAAGCCCTTAGCAGATGATGACTGCCTTCATTCAGAATTTGGTGAAATTTAACATTGATCATTGATACACCTGGAATTGCAGTGAGAGGCAGATGAACAGTTCTGCTTGCTCTCCCCACATGATGAATTATTAATAACACTGGGAGCGGGACATTTCCTTCTAAAGAAAATCTATTTAACATTTCCTACTAATCATTCTGCTCTACCTTTCCTCCATATTAGAGAACTGTATTCCATTCAACACCAGTTGGAGAATGTAACAAGAAAAAGGGAAAGCATATTATGGGTATGCTGTTGATGAAAGCCACCCTGTAGGGAATATTTATTTATTTATTGTGCCCTTAAGTCAGTGTTGAATCCTAATGACCCCACGGACAACTCCCTGCAGTTTTCTTGGCAACATTTTCTGTATGGTTTCCATTGTCTTTTTCCTAGAGCTAAGTGAGACTGTCTGGCCAAAATCCCCCAGCTGGCTTTGTGCGTAAGGCAAGACTAGAACTCAGGCTTCCTTGCTTCTAGTCTAGTGTCTTAACTATTAGATCAGTATTTCTCAACCTTTGCAACTTTAAGATGTCTGGACTTCAATTCCCAGAGTCCCCCAGTCAGAATCTTTTCCACATTCAGAATCTCCTATTACCCCAATATCTATACTAATTCTCTCAATCTTGCATCACAATTGTATGAATCAATATCTGATTAATTCTTGGATCTACAAGTGGCTTGATCATTTTTTTACCCTCTGTTTGAGTTTCATCTATCCATTTATGTTCCTGAATAGAATAATTTTACTCTTGGATCACATTCATTCAAATTATGGCACAATTTTCCTGAGACGTCATTTCTATTTCTTTTATTATCACTATTCTCTGAAATATAACTTGCAGCATCACCATCTTATGAATTCCTATTTTCATATACACCTGTAAGAACCTTGATGATACAAATTCATACTTTCTGAAATACATTTTTGCCCTTTCATTCATAATTAAATCTACACTATCATTTCTGTGCATGTATTAATCAACTCACTATGCACAAGACCTTCTTCATTCAGATTTATTGTACAGTATGCTTCCCCTTTCTTTTAATGTCACATGGAAAAATGTGCCTATTTTTCCTTTTATTTGATTTAATTCATGCTATTTACCATTTATTCCTCTTATAGATCAAGCCTCATTCCTCCTCATGCCATAAGTCTCACCAGGGCCCCCACAAACATTGAACTTTGATACTCATTATGGGTTTAGTTAATGAAAGATTTCATTCTTTTTAATTAAAATGCAGAAGGTTCGGACTAAATAAGCAACCTTAGTCATATCCATGCAACATGCACGGTTCCCTATTAATAGTAATGAAGAGTTCTGACATATCTTGGTCTATATGCCACAAGGACAACCAAAGCTTCATGCATGTTCACTCTATTTTAGGATTTATAAGCTAGAGTCTATTTTGCAAGTCAATGACTATTACCCATGTCATACCAACACAGTGCACTGGGACACAGGATAGAGAGGAATATGCAAATGCACAAACCAGTCTGAATCAATCAAACATTTAAAAGAAATGGATATTCTGGTGCCTATCTCTGATGCTTAGAACTTTTCTCTCCCCTTCCCACACTCCATCTATTATGATCCATGCAAGCTATGATTACAGAAATGCACTTAACTGTAGCCAACATGGTATCATAATGATCATGCTTTTAAATGTAACCTGATGATAGTGTCAAGCTTGTTCGATATTTGGTCATTTCCTCCCCCACTATCAGCAAACTAACTCCCACCTCTAAGCAATCTATGGCTTTCCATTATATTAACACTTGGGGAACAACACTTTTTTTTTAAAAAAATATCCTTTTTTAAAAGAGTGGGAAAGGAAGGGTTTTTGTTTCTCCATGACCCCCAGCAGCTCATAAGATAGAATACGAATTAAATGGCATTTCCTGAGCTTTCCTCTTGGTTAGTTGAAGGAAGCACTGTTTGACACCTGTCAGTCTTATGTTTCCTGCACTGTGGCAGTGAAGCAATGTCAAAGTACTTAGGAAAGTTCAGGGAGTGAAAATAGTGGTCGTATAAAAATGCCTGTTTCTTTTTTTCTAGTTGGAGGGCTCTGGCACACTACAAATCAGTAGATAGCATCTTTTTCTCCTTAGCATATTTTCTCTAATGAGGGCAACAGTTTGAACATAAAATCAAGCAATGCGATACCTTCTTACTTCTCAAAAGAAACAAAGGCAAAACAGGGTCTATATTTGTGTGATTAAAGAAGCCATTCCCAAGTGTCAAGCAGCGCATGACCAGGGAAACAAGATTCATATTTCATTAAACAGGTTTAACGCAGGAAATACAGGATTAAGTCACAGGATCTTGGAAAATGAATAAGCACACCTCTCCTCCTCATTTATGAACAAATTCATTAAGGTGAGGTCTCCGTGAGTTGCTTAATCGGCTTTTTCCTGGAACATGAAACCAAAGAACTAACTGACCTTTTCCTAGTTAAGCCTAGGATTGCAAAATCCATCTACTTTTCATTGGCAATGCCTTTGAACACTTCACTTATCCTTTCTTCATTCCTTCCTTTGCTCCTCCCTTTGTTCTTTCCTTGATGCAGTCTTGATGCCTCCACGCTTGGGAATTTGCTGACTGAGGCAGGCTGCTTCAAGTCACTCTCTAGCAAAGAGGGGCCTTCATGGATCTTTCTTCTTCCTTCTTCCTTCTAAAATGTGCTTTGATCTTCATTAATAGGCCTGGGGCTGTTTATGTCTCTTCTGTAGCTTACTAGACTGGCTGCAACTGACACAGTCTCCAACACATGAACTATTTATATTCTGCCTAGTGTGTCTGCACATGATATGTCATTAGCAACACAGCCAAATGCTATGATTTATCAGGAAAGTTTTTATGTGTATACATTTGTCAGAAATGGTGTAGGGTCTCCTGCTTGGGCAGGGGGGGGGAGGTGGATTAGATGACCTACATGTTGTGACCCAGCACGGCAAGCCCCCAGGAAATGACACACACACACTGTTTGCACAACAAATATTACTTTACTAATAATAATACGGCTTAGTAGTAAGTTTTATAAAGTTTTTCAACACAGTTCTTGTCAAGAGTCAGATAACACTTTGGCCAGGATTCAAAATACAAAAATGCAAGCAGGCCATTAAGTCCCGAGTTATCTTCCACTTACTGGAGTTGGCCAAGAGCCCGGACTGGAGTAATTCCAACTGAGATATCCGAAAACAAAGATCTGAAATCAGCGAGACTGCACAACAAATATTACTTTACTAATAATAATACGGCTTAGTAGTAAGTTTTATAAAGTTTTTCAACACAGTTCTTGTCAAGAGTCAGATAACACTTTGGCCAGGATTCAAAATACAAAAATGCAAGCAGGCCATTAAGTCCCGAGTTATCTTCCACTTACTGGAGTTGGCCAAGAGCCCGGACTGGAGTAATTCCAACTGAGATATCCGAAAACAAAGATCTGAAATCAGCCAGCCAGGAAAATAATGAGTTGTCTCCAGCAATCGGTTTCAGCTTTTCTGAAACCTTAAATAGTCTTAGGGCGTGGCCCATCAGCCTGCAGGTTTACAGGTGAGGAGACCTCCTCCTGCAGAGCCACTCTTGCCGGGCCAGCTGCCCTGCATGCCCTAGCATCAATCAGAGGCTCCTCCTCTCCACTGGAGTCACTCAGCTCCTTCTGGGGAGTTGCAGAAGGCCCTGGTTGGTTATCGTCCTCTGGCACCGCGTTCTCCTCGGTCTCGGACTCAGGTGCG
>QLTV01003274.1:1047641-1065140 GCA_003457575.1 Thermophis baileyi
TCTTCAACACAGTTCTTGTCCAGAGTCAGATAACACTTTGGCCAGTATTCAAAACACCACAATGCAAGCAGGCCATTAAGTTCCGAGTTATCTTCCACTTACTGAAGTTGGCCAAGAGCCCGTACTGGAGTAATTCCAACTGAGATAACAAAGATCTGAAATCAGCCAGCCAGGAAAATAATGAGTTGTCTCCAGCAATCGGTTTCAGCTTTTCTGAAACCTTAAATAGTCTTAGGGCGTGGCCCATCAGCCTGCAGGTTTACAGGTGAGGAGACCTCCTCCTGCAGAGCCACTCTTGCCTGCTAGCTGCCCTGCGTGCCCTAGCATCAATCAGAGGCTCCTCCTCTCCACTTGAGTCACTCATCTCCTTCTGGGGAGGTGCAGAAGGCCCTGGTTGGTTATCGTCCTCTGGCACTGCATCCTCCTCGGTCTCGGACTCAGGTGCCGGAGATACAGGATGATATTGCCACCCCATGGTCGGTTCTTGGTCTTCCGGATCCATGAGCAGCTGCGCGGGACTCGGGCAAGCCACAAAACTACAAGGTCCCTTCCAACTCTGTTAATCTATCTATCTATCAAAACATGAATGCAGACACACATAAGCATACCATGTCCACACCTGCGCGTGTGTGCACACCCACCCACCCACACATAGAGTGTCCAGGCACATCAGGCAAGACATAAGGCAAAAAACATATATATATATGTTTTTTTAGGTTTTCGCGGGTATTTGTATGTAGGTCTATGGTTATTCGGGTTTTCTCCCGCGTGAAGTTGGAGATGTCGTTACAAAAATATGGAACGCTTCACGAATTTGCGTATCATCCTTGCGCAATGACACACAAATTCGTGAAGCGTTCCATATTTTTGCAACGACATCTCCAACTTCACGCGGGAGAAAACCCGAATAACCACAGACCTACATATATATGTGTGTGTGTGTGTGTGTGTGTGTGTGTGTGTGTGTGTTTTTTCTCATTGGCCTAGTATAAATATCAAAATGTGTTGTTTGTAAACCATCCAAGGTCACTTTGGTGAGATGGGTAGTGTAGAAATTTGATAAAAATAAATAAAGATGATTACATTTTTATGACAAAATTAATTTGTAATTCTAAGGCACCTATCTGGGTGTCATAGAGTTGATCCCATTTACGAACACCATCTGCAAAAGCAGGCATTGGCAGCTCCAATGGTTCCTACCCTCAGCAGTGTAGTTTATAAGCTCCCGAAGCTTGCATGGAAACCCATCCATTTGCATTGCTTCACATACCCCTGGTCTCTAATGCATCAATCACAGCCCATGTGCTTTGCATTTTAAACTCCATTATAAGAAATGAAATGGAGGGGGAAAGCCATATAGTAACACCCATTTGCTCAATTTCTTAGCAATTTCTCTTCCCCTTTTTCCTGCACTGCTGCTCTTCATCCACACCCACTGTACTGGAAATACAGAGGCAAAGTTACTTCATTTACATCATATCTTCACTACCCAGTTATAACAAATTACAGTTTACTGAGATTTTCCAGTAAACATGCATAAGCCTGCAGCAGGTTTCTGGATATAACAATATGGGCAATTATATGATTGTATAAGGGTGCAGTATGGAGGCTGATACTGGATAAAGAGGCTTTTAAATGCTTTTCCCTAGTGCTTTCTTGCTGGATATAAGCCCCCCAAACAATGACTTTTATTCCTTGAGAGAACATAGCCCTATTTTATTCTTATCCTCCTATCTTTCTTGCAAGGGCAGGGTAGGGTCAACAGAAAAGAAAAGATTAAGTCCCTTTCTTCCTCTACCAGTTTTCCATTTCAAAGTTCAGTTTCAGTAGTTGCAACGTATGTAAGACAAAAAACAACACACAAATTATAAAATGACATGCAACATAAAAATGCAGACAGTAAAGAATTGACATCTTGGGGGAAGAAACTCAAGATTTACAAGGTTTTTATTTGAATGAAAAGATCAGTTTGACTTTCCTTCCCTTTTCTTTCCCAAGGTATATATTTTTTTCTCCCAGAAAGTTAGAAACAACTAGGGTTGTTGTTTTCTGATTGCAGAAAAAAATTGAAAAGTCCCTAAGTTGTTACTTTCAACTTTTGGAACTGGTAGGTAAGGATCAAAGCTTCCAGGTTTTGTCTTTTTGATTCCTTCTAACAGCTGAGCATTTGTACCAACAAGAGAGGTCATAAAATGCCATAAAATGAACCAATCACAAACTATTTTATGTTTTATTAGAAAACAGAATTGGAATGCTATGTGGTTTAAAAGGACCAGAGTCTTAAAAATAATAAATAATAAACACAAAGGTCTATTCATACCACAGAATGCATTAGAATTGCATCTGTTCAACCACAAAAAGTTCCGCTGAGAAAAAAATGCTTACTACTTTTTAACATTCCAGGAAATTAATTACTTATTATTGCCACATACAGAAAACAAAGATACTGTTTATGATGTCCAGGAAAATCAATGCAGCTTCAGTATTACCAATGGAAGGGGGCAGCTTAATTTTGTCCTAGGGGATTTTTGCCTTTATTATGATTTATACACCATCTTACAACTCTACAATTATAATAAGAGTTTTGGGGGAAATAATCTTAATTTTCTCGTCTTCTTTCAGGGGAATCCAGAAGAGAATGTCAGTTAATTTGAACACTATTCTGTGAATAAACATTGAACTCCTCTCTGTTGGATGAATGAGTAAAGTGGATTTTTAAAACAAATAATAAAATATGTGAGTTCTCTTGTACAAATAATCAGACTCCTTATCACTTTTTAAAAATTAATCTTTGTAAGAAGTTCATAATCAGAATGGCAGTGGAATGAAAAACCAGTCCAGTGAATAGGAATCTCATTTCTATTTCTCTCCACATTTATATCTCCCATAAGCTTCTAGAATAAAATCACTTTTACTGAATAAACATTGTCTCTCTGAATTAACTTCATTTGAGGGCGATCATGCTCTATTTAAATTGCAAAATGGATGCAAACAAAAATGAAAGGGCTAGGTCATTTATATTTAGTTCAATTCAGTATCTTTCTAATTGCCTCATCAATGCCATCCTCATCATCGTTTTTTCTACATTTGTTGGATTTTGTTGGAATAAGATTCATTGCCATCATAAATAAATAAATAAATAAAAAATGAATCTCTCCTAGCTGAAACTAATTTGCTCTTCTTTTCCCCTATTTAGAATTTTATTATTCATGGACTGTCAGAAGTCTGATTAATTTTAAAGGTTTAGGGAGTTTATCCTTAAGTATTCTTAAGAATCATTGTCCTCTGTAGCAAGCAAAGCTAATGCAGGCTCCTTGAGGAATGTCTGGGGTGATTTCTGGATTATGCCTTATTCTGTGCTGTGGTTCTGGGGTTTCTCCTGTTGCAATGCACATCTGCTCTTCAGAGTTTATTGCATTTTATTTACAGAAGTTTGAAATACAACCATGACAACAAAAAAAACATATCTCACTTTCAAAGGTTAAATTCCTGATCAGGAGTTTAGTGACTGACAATTGGCTGTGTTTGAATGGACTTTTTTAAAAAAGCCCTTTGATTCACACAGAACCCCATTATGTTCTTGAGGAACCCCAGGGTTCTATGGAACACAGTTTGAAGAATTCTGACGTAGAGCATGTTAGGAAACATGACTATTTACTTTTTGGTCTCCATCAATGTTATCTTTCCAGCTATAGTTTAAAGGAGGGGTGGATAAGCTTCCCAGATGAGTGTTGTTTTAAGGGAAAATAGTAGGAGATGAACTCTATCAGCCAAGGACCTAGAAGGCTAGCAGGGAAATGTGTTTTTTTCCTGCCTGTGCCAATGTTCAGCAGGAAATAATAATAAGCCCTTACTTAGCACTGATAGAGGAGCTGAGGGGACAGAATTAATTTGTAAATAGAAATACTAACAGAAGTTCAAATGCAGATTGATGCTAGATATAGAGAGTACAGTAGCTACTGTTTTACAAGAAATAAGGCCTAAATTATATCAATAATGTTGGCTGACCTTAGAAATCCATTTATTATTAAACCAATCAACTGCAAGCAGTGTTTCTATAGGAACTCTTACATTTTTGCCCTTTATAGCTCCATAAATTTTCAACAGCAAGGGAACAGGCACGCCAAGAATAGAGATTTATTGTCATGTGTTCTAAACTGCTAATGATTATACACATCTTTGTGCGAAAACATAGAAGGAGAGAGGGATGGGGGAAGCAAATTAGACTAACAGTAGTAGTAGCAGGAGTAACAGCTCTGGTCTGGCATGCTACAGGTTTTGCATTCAAAGGCACAGTCATCGGCTGAGGAATTCAAGCAAGGCTGAACACAAATGAGAAAAAAAATCATAATGAAGAAAGTGGATGAGAACGAACAGAGAAGATGAGATTGTTTTCAGAGGAAGGAGGTTTCTTAGAAGATAGTGTTAGATTCCCTTGCACAGGTGAGTTTTTAATAAGAGGAATGGTAAAAATGGGGGGGGGGGCGGCGGAGAGAGAGAGAGACTTGGTCAAATTTTAGGAACTGAATAAGGAGTTTAGATAAAAGATTGCCTTGTCTCTTCCCCATCCTTTCACCTTCCTTATATTTATGTTTGTGAAATAAACCTAATAATTAACTTCTGTAGGCATCCCTGTAAAACAGTTTTGAGACAACATCCAACTCCAGTATAAAACTTATCTGACTCCCTTTTTATGATCCTGTAATCCCTTAATTTGGGATGGAGCTGGGGCTATTTAGCCCATAACAGTAGCTTTAGCATTAACCTTCTATACTGCTGCAGTTATCAGCTATGACTCTTTCTGGTGGAAATCTGAGAACATATGATTCCGTTTTATAGTCCTCTAGTTTCATTGTTCTCCTAAGAAAATGGGCTGATCATTCAAATTTCAGTCTGTGTTTGAGTTGGTCTTCAAACCTGTTCCTTGTCTATAATTACCAAATTGGACATGTAGAATATTGGCCACTTCTCTTTTGCTATAATATTCCTCTGGTTATAGGGTGACCTCAGTTTTTGCAACTATGTTTTCTATGAATTTTTCTTTACTGTCTAGGGTTCCACATTTTTGGATTCCTACTGTCTAGGATTCCACATTTTTCATTTATAAAAACATAAATGAAACAAATCTTGGACGGAATACGTTGTACATGAAGAACTGATACCAACTCAATCATGACAGAAATATACTGTATTTTTCGGAGTATAAGACGCACCTTCCCCCCCCCCAAAGTGGGTGAAAATTTAGGTGCATCTTATAGACCGAATTTGGGCGTTTTTGGCCTCCCGAACAGAGGTGGGTTCCTACCGGTTCTAACTGCTTCTTTAGAACTGTTAGTAAACCGGTGATGATGTCACGGAACCGGTTCTTTCGGTGTGTTCCGTGGGTGCCGCCATCTTGGATTTTTTGATTGCTGCGCGCACACGGCATGACCCTGAGCGAACTGGCAGCAAATGGATTCAGAACCCACCCCTGCTCCCAAACACTCTGTGCGTCGTGTTTTCACCCTCCCCAGCCCCCAGAAGCACTCTGCAGTGCTCCGCACGTCCCGTTTTTGCCAAAAACAGGCCCGTTTTTGGGCTCCCAAGCCCTCTGTGCGTCGTGTTTTTGCCCTCCCCAGCCCCCAGAAGCACTCTGCAGGCCAAAAATGGGTGTGTTTTTGGCAAAAACGGGACGTGCGGAGCACTGCAGAGTGCTTCTGGGGACCAGGGAGGGCGAAAACGTGACGCGCGGAGGCCAAAAACTATTTTTTTCTTGTTTTCCTCCTGTAAATTTAGGTGCGTCTTATACTCCGAAAAATATGGGTAACTGGATGAATAATGTTAGTTCTATAGTCCAGTCTGCAAACTACAGGAATCCCCTGTTAGTCTTCCACTAACATATGAATTTTAAAGACAGCAGCTTTCTCAATGGAGAGATCAGTGATTTACACCTTCTCACCAAGCTGGCAATGACAACCCCTGTTCCTGCTTTTGCATACGAGTTCTTTTTTTCTCTGCCCTGAAAGATTTGAACTATTCCAAAAGCACTCATAGCCAATCAAATGCAGTCAGTTCTGGAGTGAGTTAAGCCAGGAGTGGATACTTGGGAGTAATTTTGAGCAGCATTCTCTCCAAGTGTTCATATTGCACGTAGTAACTAGCAAAGGCCTATTTCCTTGGGGAACTGAAGCTCTCTAGTTTATACTTAACATTCTGATTGCCAGAATTACAGGATGGCTTTGCCGGGAGGAGGGTAGAGAATTAGATTCTGTCTCTAATTAGATGTTTGCTCTTCATTTGAATTTCAGATGCTAGCTTTAATTTTAGAAACTTACCCAGGAAGCAAAATGACTTTTCTCTAGCAAAGTGCACCTGGCTTCAGTCTTTGTTTGATAGCTTGTCGGTATTATGAAGTGAGCATAGAGTGGGGCCAACCATTATCTCAGCACTTGAGAACCAAAACTTTTAGAGCAGGGGTGGGTTCTAACTTACCTCGCCACCGGTTCGCTTCCTCCCATGCTGCGTGGGCGTGCGCGCTTTGCGCGCCACATGGCCGTGCCACGCGGGTGCATGCGCAGTGCCAAAAACCCAGCTTCTGCGCATGCGCAAAGGCAAAAACAAAATGGCGCCGCCTACAGCGCCACCAAGAGAGCCGGTTTGTGGGCGTGGCCAACCGGCGATCGCTCCCGGTTTGGCGAACTGCGGGATATTCCCACTACCGGTTCTAAAGAACCGGTCCGAACCGGGAGCAACCGCCTCTGTTTTAGAGCCACCTCTCAATTTTTAGGGACATTCCCATGAGTACCCTCTAGATACACGGACTTCAGTTCCTAGGATTCCTCAGTTAGGTTGGCCATTATTGAAAATTCTAATATTTGAAATCTGCATATCTAAAAATTGCCCAGACTGGGAATGCTGTTTTAGAATCTCCATGTAAATAAAGGAAACATATCTAAACTGCCAAGAACACATAACAATGGACAGCTCATTATTATGTACGTATTATTATGTAATTAAGTAATTGTTAAGGCATCATGCTGGAAATTGGAGACTGTGAGTTCTAGTTCTGCCTTGGGCACAAAGCCGGTTGGGTGACCTTAAGCCAGTCATTTGCTCTCAGCCCTAGAAAGCAGGTAATGGCAAACAACTTCCCAAAAACTTGCCAAGAAAACTGCAGGCACTAATCCAGACGGTGGCCAGGAGTCAACACTAACTATAAAGCACAAAAATAAAATGGACGGGATCTAAATAAGATTTATTTTAAGAAGAGTTTGGACAACCCTTTGTCTGAAATGGTATAGGATTTATTGTTTGAGCAGGAGGTTGGACTCAAAGACCTGCAAGGTTCCTTCCAACTCTGTCATTCTGTAACTGCTTGCAATACAGCTTCACTGTATCCCAGGAAATGTAACCTGATGCAAGCTTTGTGAAAAGATCTAATTAATCAACCACTTGTATAAAGATCCATCTAATAAAGGAGAATATTTATAGCTCACGGTTGAAATGAGAAGTCCTTCCTGCTCTCTGATTTGGTTGTTTTCTTGCAGACGTTTCATTACCCAAACTAGGTAACATCACCAGCACTGATGATGTTGCCCAGCTTGGGTAATGAAACGTTTGCAAGAGAACAACCAAGCTCAGAGAGCAGCAAGGACTCCTCGAAGATCCATCTTTTTTTTTTTATCACTTTTGGGTAGCTTAATGAGAGAAGAGAGGGTAGATGAGACAATCACATGACAAACATTTGCAGGAGACCAAACAGATTGCCACAGTATCTCTTTGGCACACAAGGAGATAGAAAACAGATATATCTAGCTTATGGTAATGAATGGACAAGTAGTCACTAGCTTCTAAATTTATATTTTAATTACAAAGGAAGAAGGTGGGGTATTTTTGGGTAACTGCAAGTTAGCAGTTTTATATACATGAACTCATATAAATATAAAACTTTTGGAGCTTCATAGTGTAACCGTATACTTTTATTGTTAAAAGCAAGTCTCTTTAGGGACTGCTGGATTTATTCCCAGATACAGGATTTCAGTGTGAATTCAGTATTTGATGTAAGCAACAATGACAGTATATATTTTCAATCAACTAACAATGATAGATGGTTTTGTTTTAGCATCTAAAACTTGTCTTCTCACTCTGCACCGTTTCTTTTCTTAAGGTTTCACTATGATATTCTAATGCTTAAATTTGTCTTATTTCAGCATTCCTTATCCTGGAAAATAAATTTATTGTTATGATATTTGATAAGACTACATGGGAAGATTTTAGCACTTCTGAGCTGAAGAATAGAGGGAGAGCAACAACAACAAAAAAAAAAAAAACAAAACCAAAACCAACAAAATAAAAAACCCCAACTAACCCAGCAAGGAAGCAATGAGAATTTGAACCATGAAATAAAACTGTGAATCCATTTCAAAATGTAACAAAACTTACACATATATATTCTTGTTCTCTTCTCCAACGCACCTCCCTGAAATCACCAAGACTGATGAGCAATTTTTTGTCCTACTTCTGTTCTTTGAAATTTCTCCTTGTTGAAATGTAGTTAAATGTTTACAACTTCCTTTCCATTACCAATTGATGAAAAAGAGCTGCAGGTTTGCAGCTCCACCACTTACTTTTCACCATCTTAAGCCCATTAAATGAATGTAAGCTTTGAACAACTGTAGCAAAGAAAACCCTACAGAAATTAATACAGAATCCATTTACTGTGTAAAACAAAAGCAATGCAACTGGAAGATACTTACATATTCTGTATCAGCCTTGGAGTCATAGTATTCAATATCTTCCTCCTGTAGATTAAAAGAAATAAGTGTGATAAATACAGTGCAGGATCCAGGAAGATTTTTCACCATGATAGGATTCCTAAATATTAGTTGGGTCCAAATATTATATAGGACCATGGGTCCCTGGGGAATTATCACAAAACTTTGGGAGATTCTTTTGAGGCAGGCTGATTGATAGTGGGCTGAGTTTGTGATTGGATTTTATTGATGGGGTGAAGGAACAATGCTGGGACATATGTCTGGCAAGAGATTCCCCAGGGGCAGCTGCAACTCCACCACTTTTCCTTCTGACTTTTCATAGTCTGTTGAATAGCTCATCATACTAAGCCATACACTCCATATTTCTTTTGATCTGTATCATGTATATATATCATTTGGATATGTATCAGTAGAAACACCAGAGCTTTTGAGAGTATGCTTGCCATGAAAGATGCCTATTGACCCAGTAGCTGTATGAACAGTATGATCAGTTCCAAAAGAAAAATGCTTGGTGGCAGTGCATTGAGTGAGATGGCTGAACTAAGGTTCCCGTACACCAGAAAGGCTATTCTATGTTTAGAAGCTATTTTGTTGTAATCTATTACTTTTAAGTGAAAATCTACTTGTTAAGTGTAAACAAGATTTTTATGATTTATGTTGATTGCTTTTATTTAGTATCCTATGACTATCACTGAGTGTTGTACCTTATGATTATTATATTTTATGATCATGATTTATCACTTGTTGCTTGCATGTACACTGAGAGCTTATGCACTGGAGACAAATTCCTTGAGTGTCCAATCACACTTGGCCAATAAGAATTATCCTATCCTATCCTATTCTTGAAAGCCACATAGAAAATGTTTAAATATATAAATGATTTACAAACCATAATAGCTAGATACACAAAACATGGCATGATAGAAAGAAGCCACATTATGGCGACATATCTATAAAGGTGAACTCGGATGGCTTAAGAAACCCCATAGAACAGAGGCAAATTACTAAATAAAAGCATACAAAATAATTGGCATGCTGCAGCTAAGTTCAAAGACATACCATTGTTAATCCATGTGTACGATCTACTGTACATAATTAAAGTAAAAAAAAATGAATGGACTGTTTAAAATAAAATGAACAAATTTTGTCTTTACTCCCAGAAGGCCAGCTTTCACTCATCGTTTGCCTTTTTTAAAACTGCACCAAGAATGAGAGCAGGTTGTGATGGGACTAGCTTAAAACCAAAACCAATAACTTCTTTTCTGAGCCGTAACAATGGTGATAAAAATGCTATTAATAATTCTTTCCTCTCTTTGGAGAGCTGTCCTGTGAACAGATGATTCTACTTCCACTTCATGCCATCTCTTTTTTTTTCGTAATTCTGCTCTACGATGTTTCCACATCATTCATATATCTGAATATATTCATATATTTGAAAGATATCTACTTCAGAATTCACATTGAAATATGTATTTTAAATGATGGTATTTAAAAATATTTGTATTTTAATACATACTCTTGTAACATTTAAATTGAGAGAGGACTGTGTTAATGTTCAAAGATTTGCAAAATCTTTGACTTGTTTATTTTATTTATTATGTTTGTACATTGATGAATCAGACTGACTCACAGTGATTTATAAGCAGATGCAACTAAATCCACTCAATTACAAAGAGAAAACAGTAACATAAACCAATAACTAATAAGCCAATATGGGAACCTTGAAGACCTTTTGAAAAAGTTCTATTTTGATGTCCCACTAGTGAATTCCAACTCTATCTCTGAGAAGAAGCATTTCCTGAAGGTGAGAGCAGGCAAGAAAAAAACACTATTGTAATTTTCTACCTTCACATTTATGGGGAAAAATTCCTCACTGGGCAAACGATGAAATGGGTTTGCCCCATAAGGAGGAAGCAGTCCTGAAGAAACCTGGAAGCTCTACTACATATGTTAAAATCAGTATTTTGAATTGTACCTCGAAGCCTGTTGGAAATTTGATGCAGTGCCTATCACATTGATTGTAGTTTTCACCCACCAGTGGAAATTCCAAATAGTGTTACAGGGATGTAGTTTATTTGTGATCAGGGCACTTCACAATCATCAGAGCCTTCTCATCCAGTTAGGATCACAACTGGCAAAGCTGGACAAAATGACCCTTGTGCATGTCCTTTACCAGGAGTTGTAATTCCAGGAAGGCTCCTAAATCTTTCCCTATCTCATTACAAATATGCTGAATTCAAGGACTACATTTCCAAAGGTCATATGAGTAGTTTATAATATTCCTCCTCCTAATTATGATTCTTTGAATGTATGAGAAGCATGGAATACATTCTTAGTCCTTAAGGAAGAATGTGTACTAACAGTGGAGATCTTAGACATTGCCCTTCCTTTTACCCAGTACATCTAAACAGGCAATGAAATATTAGGGATGGAATTCATAATTCCAAAGAAGAACTGCATGCCATTAAATATGCAGTATTTAGAAACTATTTGCATAGAAAGCTGTGTCTAATTTCTCTTCTATGCTAGGATACCCAGCAGCTGATAAAATTCATAAAGGGACCAGCAATTCAGAGAGCAGCAATGCTGTCAAAATATAATGCTCTATTCTATCAAAAGGGGTAATTAAAGGGCACTCAGAGTTTGTATTCTACTGACAAGAATGGGGTGAGACTGAAGCTGCAGTGGTAGCGTGCTCTCCTCTGCAGCTCACTCAGCACCATCACGGCTCCAAGGGCATCCATCAGTGGCTCTGAAATTCTCACTGTCCTATTAGAAAAAGAATGTTCTTCTGCATTCTTCTGCAAGGATTGTAACCCACTTTGGAGATTCCAAGGTATGCAGGAAATTGTATTTAAAACATGTCAAGAACTGCATTCTTCAGCCTATATAAATCCTTGGGATTATGGGCCACACATATAAAGTGTGAGAGAAATGAGTTCAATTGAATAGATACGCTTTTCTTCTCCTGGAAACAAAGGAAAGGCAGTGGGCTGCTAAGAACATGTTTTCCATGCCATTTCTTCCCAGCACTGTCTTTTATCCTGCAAAGGGGTAGGGTCCTTGGGAACTTTAAGGTTACATGGACAGAGAATTAACTTCTTAAAAGACTAATGAATGGGGAATACATTTCAGATGGAATGCATCTCATTCCATAAGAAGGAACACAATCTATGTGTTCCCTCACAGATCATGGCCATGTTCAAGGAGCCAGTTCTATTACTAGATAACCCGTGCCCTGTTGGGTCATCATTTCAGAGATATTTCCTTACCTAAAGAATGACCAGGGGTGGGCAAAAAAAAAAAAAAAAGCAATGGGACTGGGAGCAAATTATGACTTCCTGTTGGCTTCCTATTGAGTTTTCTTATGAGAAGCTGGCAGAGAATGTCTGAAATTTTCCTTCCTTCCTTCCTTCCTTCCTTCCTTCCTTCCTTCCTTCCTTCCTTCCTTCCTTCCTTCCTTCCTTCCTTCCTCCCTTCCCCTTCCCTTCCCCCCCTCCCCTGGGATTGGCTGGGAAACTGTCACGGAACATTAAAAATGAGATTCTTGTGACCACAGCAACAGCTCAGCAGTGCAGTAGCAGCCAGTAGCACTGAAGCAGCCACCACTTCCCCAAATTTCATTCCCTCAGGAGTCATGGGTCCCAGATTTTGGAGAGATTCTGTAAGATAGCCCATTTGAGGCAACCTGATTTAAAAATTATTGCCCTATGATGTGTGCCATCTTTCCCAGTTAAAGGTCACGACAATGAGAATTTTAGCAGTAGATACAGAGATATATAGATAGCTATAGTATAGTTTAGTATAGTATAGTCTAGAATAGTTTGTAATAGATAGCTATATATAGATATAGATGACAGGAAACAATGCCTTCCAAAATGTAGAACACAGACAATATGCTTCCTATTTCATCACTAGTTTCTACTCTTTTTCTAGTTATGCCCACAACATCACTGTTGTTGTTCATAATAGTTTGTCTTACATGGCTGCAGAGCCTGCTTGTTTTTGCACTGCACTTACTTGGCTCTTACAGTGAAGCTATCAGTGCATGATGCGCAAAGGATTTCGTTCCTCAGCTGGCTTGTTGCAGAGCCTAAAGATGATGAGAACTGTGAGCGAGTAACCGGCCCAAAGTCACAAAGCTGACTTCCCTGCCCAAGGGAGGGCTAAAATGATCTCCCTGCTCTTTGTCCAACACTTTAACCACTGTGCTATATACGTGCTACACTCTGCTATACCCTAAGCCTAACCCTTACCTAGACATCACTGTGAGACCTAAAATTTGGCTGACAGTGAGGCAACTCAATTCACAGCTGTGAAGACAGCTTGAACCAACCAGAAGGAATTTATTTTATTTTTATTTATTTTATTTATTTATTTGTCAAGCACATATGATTACAAGCAAAGTATAGACAAAGTATAAACATGATTGTATATATATATAATAGTAGAAGCATGATTATGAGTACAAGAAGTATGAATATATGGGTACATTAGGACAGGGACGGTAGGCACGATTGTGCGCTTATGCACGCCCCTTACAGACCTCTTAGGAATGGGGTGAGGTCGATGGTAGATAATCTAAGGTTAAAGTTTTTGAGGTTTGGGGAAGAAACAACTGGGTCAGGTAATGTATTCCAGGCATTGACCACTCTGTTGTTGAAGTCGGATTTTTTGCAATCAAGTTTGGAGCGGTTTACATTAAGTTTGTATCTATTGTGAGCTGTTGTATTGTTGCGGTTGAAGCTGAAGTAGTCATTAACAGGTAGGACATTGTGGCAGATAATTTTGTGAGCTACACTTAGGTCAGATCGAAGGCGGCGTAGTTCTAAATTTTCAAGTCCCAAAATTTCAAGTCTGGTTTCATAAGGTATTCTGTTGCGAACAGAGGAATGTAATACTCTTCTTGTGAAATATCTCTGGACATTCTCAATTGTGTTAATGTCTGATATGTAGTGTGGGTTCCAGACAGATGAGCTGTATTCAAGAATTGGTCTAGCAAATGTTTTGTATGCTCTGGTTAAGAGGACAATGTTACCAGAGAAGAAGCTACGCAAGATTAGGTTAACCACTCTTAATGCCTTCTTAGCTATGCTGTTTCTGGATGCTCTCTTCCAAGTGGATTACAGCAGATGGGGCATGCCCACCCCCTATGTCAACTTTAATCACAGAGAGCAACAGACAGTTCCTAATAAGCATGTATTGGCAGTAAATAGGTAAAAAGATTTTATTCTCAATGATATTAGTAACATTTGCAAGAGTACCTTAGCAAATCCCATGCAGAATAGCAACACCTGGTGAAAATAATTGTAATGATAACAACAACAATAATAATACAGTAATAGCAACAATAAGAATAATATGAATAGAGCTGTGGTGACACAGTGGTTAGAATGCAGTATTGAAGGTTAATTCTGCTGACTGCCGACTGCCAGCAGTTCGATCCTGACCCGCTCAAGGTTGACTCAGCCTTCCATCCTTCTGAGGTCGGTAAAATGAGGACCCAGATTGTTGGGGGCAATATGCTGACTCTGTAAACCAGTTAGAGTAGGGGTCCCCATGGCCTGTTGGCCACCGGGTCACGTGAGTGGCTGGCCAGTGCACCCTGCACAGGCGTTACCATCACCACAAGTGCCATGCGGGCGCTACCATCACCACGAGTGCCGCACAGGCACTACCATTGCCTCAAGCGCCATGTGTGCTTGCAGCCCCATTTGCGTGTGCACATGCGCACATAAAGGCACCTATCCCCCCCGGGGCTACCAACCCAGAAAAGTTGGGAAACCCTGGCTTAGAGAGGGCTGTAAAGCATTGTGCAGCAGTATATAAGTCTAAGTGCTATTGCTATTGATAATACCAATTATTTGTATACAAATGCAAATAATTTGTATACAAATAATTTCTACACAATTCTTATTCATATCCTACTTTCAATAATACAGATAATAGACTTCATATGCACTACTGCAGAAATCAACGTAATAGTCCTATAACCATGATGGTGAACCTGTGGCACGCAGAGCCCTCTCTGCTGGCACGTGCGCTGTTGCCCCAGGTCAGATCTCTGTGGTGTTTCTTTCGTGAGCTTCTGTTTCCCTGCAAACGACGAAACAGAAGCTCACGAAAGAAAAAGATCTTACCTCTTGCTGCGCTGCCGGTGTTGGGATGCCCCACCTCCCACCGGCCAGCTGGTTTTCGGGTCTCTGCTGCGCATGTTCGCGCATGCGCACATTCACGCAAATGTGCACATACGCACGTTCGCGCATGTCCATGCATGCGCATGCGCACTTTCAGTTTGGGCATGCGTGCATGTAGTTTGGGCACTCGGTGTCTAAAAGGTTCTCCATCACTGTCCTATAACATAGGTCAATATTAGTACCCACATAGAAGACTCATAACAGATGGGAGTCAGTATCCTCAAGGAATAGTCTCCTGTCATTTGTCTCTTGAAACAAGATTTTAGATCAGTGGTTCTCAACCTTTCTAATGCCGCGACCCCCCCGCCGCCGCCGCGACACCCCCCCGCCTCTGGCCCCTCCCCGCCCCCGCCCTGCACGGGGGGGGGCGACAACGGGGGCGTGGCAGCAGGGGCGAAAGGGGCGGGGGTCGGGCGTGGCACCATGGGTGAAATGCTCCCGGTTTGGCCGTGCCTGCAGGGCGCCGGACAGCCGGTAGCGACAGAATCGGGAGACTTCGCCCGGACGCCGCCATTTGGGTTCTTTTACCCTCTGCGCATGCGCAAAGCATTCTGCGCATGCGCAGAGGGTAGAAGAACCCAAATGGCGGCGTCCGGGCTACCAGCTGTCCAGCGACCCGCAGGCACGGCCGAACCGGGACCTTTTCACCCCTGCAGTGACGGTGGCACCAAAATGGCGGGCTAACGCGCGCGGCGACCCCTGTGAAATGGTCGTTCGACCCCCAAAGGGGTCGCGACCCACAGGTTGAGAACCGCTGTTTTAGATGGTAAATCTGGATTCTCCATTATATCAGAATTCATCATAATACTACAGTTTCTTTGACCATTGTTTTCTCTTTTTTGGTTTCATTTGCAAAGTTTTTAAATCAGAAGTTTCCCTTGCACATGCTTACACATAATCAGAAATTTCAATTATGCACATTTCCTGGTATGGAAGTCAATTCAGTAGATTTTCCCTCTGCAAGTTTCTATTCTTAATACCTAAATATCAAAGGATAAGAGCTGCGCAATGTCATCAGCAGTGCGGCAAACAACTTTGCTGCTATTTCTGTAGAAAGAATCCCCAACATGCAAATGAGAGAATTAAATGGTTAAAAAAGCAGCCAAATAAGAAATTCATTATCTGGATACAGTGTTTTGCTGTACAGTTTCAGTCAGCACTTGGAAGAGATATAATTGAAAGGGGTATCTTTTCCTGCATATATCCTCAATTTATTCAGTTGCACTAATGAGGCCAATTGGATTATAAGTTAACTTGATCTTTACAGCTAACAGAATCCTTCTAGTGGTAGCCCCAGATCTAGAGAACTCATACAATAGCTTGGCTTACTTAAGTGAAATAAAAATAGGAGAAGACTCTTGCATTAATTGCCAAAAACATATCAGAAGTAATAGTATGTTTTATGGCAGAGGTCCCCAACCCCTGGTCCGTGCACCTGCACCAGGCCGCAGCATGCCAGCAACCAGGCCCCGCAAACAAGTGAAGCCCCATCCGTGGGATGCAGGCCGCATGCAAAACCATGACCCCTCTGGTCCGCAGAAAAATCTCTCTCCACGGAACCGGTCCCTGGTGCCCAAAAGGTTGGGGACCACTGTTTTAGGGGACTCTCCCAGGGGTGAAATCCTGCAGGTTCTGGAGAACCAGTAGCAGAAATTTTGAGTAGTTCGGAGAACCGGCAAATACCACCTCTGGCTGGCCCCAGAGTGGGGTGGGAATGGAGATTTTGCAATATCCTTCCCCCAGGAGTGGGGTGGGAATGTGGATTTTGCAGTATCCTTCCCCTGGAGTGGGGTGGGAATGGAGATTTTGCAGTATCCTTCCCCTGGAGTGGGGTGGGAATGGAGATTTTGCAGTATCCTTCCCCTGCCATGCCCACCAAGCCACGCCCACCAAGCCACACCACGCCCACCAAGCCACGCCCACAGAACCGGTAGTAAAAAAATTTGGATTTCACCACTGGACTCTCCTGTTGATATTCATTTTTCTGACAGGTTCATACTCTATGTTTCTTCTTGGTTCTGTTTTTTTAAGTTATTTTCACTGCTTCTTAATATTTTTAAATGTTTAATAATTATCTATTCTAGATCTATTTATTATTCTAGCAGGTTGTATTCTCCTTTAAATATTGACCAAAAATCTAGACTGACTTCTATTACTAACCGGAAATTTAATTGCTATGTATTCATACATCCATACCAGGGGTGGATTCCTACCGGTTCGGACCGGTTCGCCTAGTGACCCGCTAGTGACGTCATCCGAACCGGATCGGTGGTTGCCGGTCCGTGGGGGCTGCCATCTTTTTTTTATTTTTTTCTGGATTTTTTTTTTCTGAGCATGCTCAGAAGGTGACTTCCAGCACTGTGCATGCGGTCGCCGTCTTTTTTTGGCTTTATTTATTTTATTTCTATTTTTTTTCTGAGCATGCTCAGAAGGTGACTTCCAGCACTGTGCATGCGGTCGCCATCTTTTTTTGGCTTTATTTATTTTTTTTTTATTTTTTTTCTGAGCATGCTCAGAAGGTGACTTCCAGCACTTTGCATTTGGTCACC
>QLTV01003274.1:1066942-1086246 GCA_003457575.1 Thermophis baileyi
TCCTGCCTCTCCTAAACTAAACTATACAACTAAACCCCAGTGTATTATTATTAGTGCTGATTCCTCACGACTGCCTGGACACAGCAGTTCTGCAGTTTTCTTATTGAGATTTCAAAAGTGATCAGCCCTTGCCTCCTTCCTAGGGCTGAGACGGAGTGACTGGCCCAATGTCACCCAAATGGCTTTGTTCCTAAGGCGGGACTAGAACTCACAGTCTCCTGGTTTCTAGTCTGGTGCGTTAACCACAAGACCACCCCAGCTCTCTAAAATAATGTTTTTAATATATATAAGAAAGTGCTGAGAGACAGCACTTTCAAATGGGACCTGGCATGTGATATTTATCACCATTTTGTACCACACTTTGGAATTAGTATCTGTAAAACGAAAAGCAAATAATATAAACAGGTAAATGAACATGTAGCATAAGGATAGTATGAAACAGTGGTGGGTTTTTCATAAAATATATGCTACTTAATGAAATTCATGCACCTTTCCAGTAGCAAAATGTTCTAGATTGCATGTCTTTGCTCTTGGAGATAATGTAATATAAGATTTAAACATGCTGTTTTCACATTTCTTCTTCCAAAGCAGAAGAAAATCCATGGTTTATGATTGCAGCATGCCAAGGACCTCTCATAATTCAAGCTCTTCTAATCCTCGGGTGGACTTTAATATTTCTTGGTTGTATGGCACCTGATAAATCTGTTTTGGCTGCTTCTGTGTCATTGTGTTGTACTAATCTCTCTGTGACAGAAAATTGTGCAATGTAGTCTTGCTGTGAGATCAGAGGTAAAGGAGCCAGGGAAAAAGAAATGAAAATCTAATACCTGCATTGGGTAGAAATGTAAGACTTCAATTCCAAACTGAAGTTCTTCCTCCAGCTTTTGTATCAATGTAAGATGTATAGCCTGCCTCACATATAATCCTACATGCATCATATTGGGGGGGGGGGAATCTCTAGCATAACTAAACCACTGGCAGCAAGAAAAAGTAAGAAATGTTTTCCTAAACAGCACCCACTGGCTTTTTCTAGATTAGCTAACGTATAAAACCATTAGAAATCTTACTGCATCTCTTTTACTATCTATCACAATTTTCATGGCATTGTCTATTTTGATCAGAGGTGGGTTCCTCCCGGTTCGCCCCGGTTCTATAGAACCGGTAGTAAACCGGTGGTGATGTCACGGAGCCGGTTCTGTCGGTGCCGGTCCGTAGACGCCACCATCTTTTTTTTGGAATTTTTTTTTGAATTTTTTGCTGGTTTTTGCTTCTGCGCATGCACAGAAGCCGAGTTTTCGGCACTGCGCATGCGCCATCTTGTTTTCAGCTTTTTTGGGGGGAATGTTTTGCTTGTTTTGCTTCTGCACATGCGCAGAGGCTGAGTTTTCGGCACTGCGCATGCACGTCCACGTGCGCGAAGCACATGCACACCCATGTGGCGTGGCCATGCGGCACGCAATGCGCACGCAGCCACGCGGCGTGGGAGGAAGCGAAAGGGCAGCGAAGTAAGTTAGAACCCACCCCTGATTTTGGTACAGTGTCATATTTCACTTGGGATATGGCTTTTAAGCCATCCAGAGTACAACACTGACCACATATGTATATATTTCTTTTCTTTTTCTTTACTATATTTTTATTTTTTCTTACTTTTTCTTTCTCTTTTTTCTTTCTTTTCTGAACCTTTTACTTTTTCTCTTTTTTCCATTTGTATTAATTTTTACTGTAGTAATTATAATCTTTAATGCAATTATTATATTAAAAGGATACTAGAAAGAAGTTACAAGGTTAATTCTACCATTTGCACATGTGATTATGCTTACTCTAAAATACCAAAACGTCGGATGAATAATGTAAGATTTTGTTGCAATCAAATCACAAACAAACAATAGCAAAACCCCAATAAACTGGCGTTTCCTGCTTGGTGAAGATTTATCCCCTGGGCAGATAACATCTCTACCGCTTTCTTGACTGCCTTCTGAACCCTGCGTTCTCTTTAGCATTCTGTTAAATAAGGTAGATAGCAATAGCAATAGCACTTAGACTTATATACCGCTTCATAGTGCTTTACAGCCCTCTCTAAGCGGTTTACAGAGTCAGCATATTGCCCCCAACAATCTGGGTCCTCATTTTTACCGACCTCGGAAGGATGGAAGGCTGAATCAACCTTGAGCCTGGTGAGATTTGAACTGCCAAACTTGCTGGCAGCCGGTGATCAGCAGAAGTAGCCTGCAGTACTGCACTCTAACCACTGCGCCACCGTGGCTCTTTCACGGTGTCAAGATATAGATAGAGTTCTATATCTTGAAACCATATTCAGCATTACAATACGGAGAATGGATTTAATCTATCCCATGTTTAGGTCACGCACAATATCTATCAAGCTTGTATCAAGCTTCTTGCCATATCAAATAATCTCCTTGCAAATCCCTGCTCAGCATGGGTAACAATGAAAGAAAATAATCTAGGCAGCTCAAAATCTGGCAGCTAGTAGATGGAAGGGAACAACACCAGAAAGGGTTAATCTGTGGATTGCCACAATATTTCTGATACATGAAGAAAACCTCTGGCATTGCACTCAGATCTAATATAGCTCTCCTCTTCCAGATGATGACCTAGTAAGATAGAGGGATTTATCCAGATAAGGACTAGTAAGCAAAGTTATGAAGGCTTTGCTGCCAGCAGCAACTGCTTTTATGGAATGAAATACTATCACAGCAGTAAATATCTAGACCTTTTGCTCCGGCCAAAATGATTTCACTATTAGCTCCTACATAAAAAGAGTGTGGAGTCTCCAACCTCTGTTGTCTTTGGATGTAATAGATGAGATTTCACCAAGGAAAAGTAGAAAGTTAAGGAAGGGAAGGCCTTATTGGGGGAAGGCAAGTTTTCATAAGAAAAAAAAATATACAGATTTCTCACCTGTCCCCAGGTAAGAAATTCAGGAAGCTAACGTGGAAGGAAAGTATGTTTTGGAATACCTACATGAGATACAAAGGAAAATGAATTGGAGGAAAAGTTGTGAATGTTATTTGTATAGTGACGGTAACTTGCGGTATCTTCCTGCAGCAATTTCAGACCGACATTCAAAAGCAGGAGGGGAAATGATGAAACCCTGCAGCTAAAATGCCACTGGACTGAGCAGTCAACATACCATGCTGTCCATTGGAGATCATCTCGCAGAAAGTAATAACTACCATCTCATGGTAATTTCAGCTCCCACCTGGCCGAGGGTATCTGTGATGGTATATGGGAATGACTTTAGTAGATAGGAGGAAGAGCCGCAGACATGCAAAAGGTATCTCAGCCCACAGAAGGAAAAGGGATTTGGGAAACATCACAGAAAGGACCTTCCCTAGTTTTCTGGAAAGTTAAACTAAAAGAGAGAAGGATTGTCAGACTTGCAAGATTCTGTTCCTGTAATCTTACAATGCAGGTAGTGTTAGTACTCATGATTTGTGCCTCTTGCCTGGACTACCTCGAAGGGATACACTGGATAGATGGCATCTGAGATCTAGGAGAATCAAAGGAATCCGGGGATATCTGAGGTTTTAAATATATTTCTACCTCCCCCTTTCAATAAAATAGTGCCTATTTCTGCAAGGTTCCCTGTAACCACCTTTCATTATATAGGTTTTTTTTTTTTTGCCTTTGAGATCATGTCATTTCTGAAGCTAGGAGATCAACAATTTCCCACCAATTTCAAATGGAGCAGATGGGAATTTTAGGAGTTTGCAGTATAATTATCAATTTCCCTGTGTGGGTCTTGCTTGTCATGTTCTGATGGAACAAAATGACAACTGAAAACTTTACTGCTAAGTGGGACACCTGCTTCTCATAACATATGGCACAGGTCCAGGGTATCTGAGGAGCCGTCTTGCCCCAAAGGGACTAGCCCATCCCATTTGCTTCACTGGAAGGTATCTGTTGTGGACCCTGTTGGCCAACAGTTCTGGCTGAGGAAGTAAAGGAACAGAGCCTTTCCTGCTGCTGCTCCGGCTCTGTAGAACTTTCTACCACAGGAGCTGATAATTGCTCCCACCCTTCTGGCCTTCCAGAAGGGCATTAAAGCCTGGTTTTGCCAGTTGGCTTCGGGCCCCAAGGGGGGCAACTCACCACTGGAGGTGGGGTATGAAAAAGAGGTCATCCCCATGCTGTCTATCTCCTTGGTTCTAGTTTTTTATATAGCACTTGTAATCTTAATTGTTTCTATATAGATCTTTTTACTGTCTGTAAGCTGCCCAGAGTCAAGGGCCCACCACTTTTGAAATCTTGATAAGAAAACTGCAGAACTGACTTGTCCAGGCAGTCATGAGGAATCAGTGCAAACAAACAAACAAACAAACAAACAAACAAACAAACAAACAGACAATCAAATCTATCAATCTATCAAATAAATAAATGTGAGACCAGGGGTGAAATGTGAAATTTTTCTCTACCGGTTCTGTGGGCGTGGCTTATTTTGTGGGCATGGCTTGGAGGTCAGGTGGGCATGGCTTCAGGTGGGCGTGGCCATGTGGTCATGTGTCTGGGTGGGTGCGGCCAATTTAGCAGTCCATTTTGCCAGGGAGCAGGGGGTTGGACTAGATGACCTCTGAGGTCCCTGCTAGCCTTTGCTGTGCTGTTTCAAAGCATCCTCTGAAGCTGTGTCTAGTACCAGCCAGGTTTGTGGTCCATCGTCCCTCCCTCCCTCCCTCCTTTCTTTTTCTTTCTTTTGTGGGAAGCAACCCCCCCCCCAAATAAAATATTACTCATAATAAAAGGCTAACAGAAAAACAAGAAAAAATCAAGCTGCTAAAGAAGAACCTGCCGGAAACTCATTCCACATTCCTGCCTGATAGAAAGAGAGATAATGACCAGATANNNAAGGGAATCACCCAAACCCTTTTAGAAACACAAAGCCTATATTGCACAAACCCCCAAACTTCAAAAAGATAGAACCATATCCTTCCTTTTATCCACTTTGTTGTTCAGCTAACCCAGAATGTCACTTCGCTTCTGCAATTAAAAACCTCCTTCCGAGCAGCTTCCGAAGGCTTTTCAATTTAAAGCAGGAATCTCTAAAGTTTGCAACATTAAGACTTGTGGACTTCAACTCCCAGAATTCCTCAGCCAGCCATGTGGCTAACTTTGGAGAATCCTGATTTAAAGCAACAGCATTTGTTTTTCTTCTTTGCCAAGCGATCTCCCGGCTGGAAAGTGAGTCCTGATTTTTTCCTTCTAACACCTCTCTCTTTCTTTCTCTTTCTTTCTCCCTTCCCTTCCCTTCCCTTCCCTTCCCCCTCCCTCCCTCCCCCCCTCTCTCTTTCTTTCTTTCTTTCACGGGAACCGGCAGGGAAAATAGGCTTTAAAAAGTTTTAAAAAAAACCAGGAAGTGATGATGTTGGGGCAGGTGGGTGGAGCCTCGCACTGCCATCCCGGTTCTCCGAACCAGCTGCTGCAACCGTTACCTACTCGCCCGAACTGGGCCGAACGGGGAGGATTTCACCCCTGGGTGAGACCACATCTTGAGACCCAGAAGAAACCATTTTATCATTTTAGAACTGCTGGGAATCAGTCTGGGGTGAACTCTTTTATTACATTAGTCATTTCTTTGAAGCCATGTTTCTGAATTGCTTTTTGCTTTGCAGTTGCCTATAAAAAATAATCATTCCAGTTTTGAAACAAGCTTTTAAACCATTGCACTCATCAAAGAGAAGAAAACATTTTAAGAAAGGAAATTGCAGGTAATACAACCACTTGGAACCCAAGTGAAAGCAAAAGTCATGGCAGCCTAATTAAACCTGATTAAAAGAAGAGGGGCCAATTTAAATCCTCTTGCACAGAGTATTCCTCGATCAAAATGGCAGCGCAGAGAAGGCTCCCACCATGTTCCACCCACTGTCTCCCTCTTGTTGGTTGGATACACAGAGAATTTGCTGAAGCAGATCTTAACCTCAGCAGAGAATAAATGACCTGCTGACAGTGTCCATGTGCTTTTCCCTTTGCTAAAATCTAGCAAGTGACTAACTGTGCCTGCAGTGCTGAGTCCTAATTCCTACCTTCTCCACTTCTCAGCTTTCATTAATATTGGCAGTGGAGGGCCTGGAATTAGCTGGCACTTGCAGGCATGCCTGCCTGATTTCTAATTCCTTTGGCTTCCTCAGCTAAGAGATTTTACCTTTATTATCAGGAATTCTAAGTAGGAGGGAGGGCATCCCGGAGGAGGACGAGGATGCCAGGTTTCCAGTTTTGGCCCGGATTAATTTCCCTAAAATCACAGACATTTCTTTCAGAAAATGATAGCCCTTAAAAATGCCCATAGCCAGAGAGAATCTGGAGGGAAAGTAGATTCTATCTATTTATTTTCCCAATGCTGGGTCTCTATCTCTACATAAGATGCAATCCTCAGTCATCCATAATGTTGCCTGTTAGGTTACTGATTCACAGTCTCATCAATTAGCTCCTGCTAACAGGGCCAATAGTCCATGATAGTCCAGGGATAATTTAAAAAAAGCTGGGAAATTTAGAGGGGACTCTGGAACAATGTGGGATTACATTTTGCCATTATATTCACTTCCCCAGTATATTCTTCATTCCTCCTAACTTGATTTACATCCCACTTTTCCTTAAGGTGGTATACACAGCTATCCCGTTTTCCCCTATGATATCTCTTTGATGCAGGTTAGGCTGAGAGAAAATCTCGAGTCGAAAGTCACCCTGTCAGCTTCCATGGCTAAGAGTAGATCAGAAGTTCCTGCTTTTTAGTCCCACCCCTGCCCAACTACACAATGTTGGCTCTTTTTACGGTGATTGCATTACTTGCTGTTGTAGCCCATTTTAGGCCAAGACGAAAGCTCGCGAGCCTGCCTACCCAGCTGAACGCAACAAACACAATATTTTGTCATGTGAAGAAAGTTCTGTCCCTGCACCCAACCAAAAACAGGACAGCAGTAAACAAGAGGCCTCTCTGCATAATGAAAATATCTAAAAATGCTTGCCACAGGGTGGCAGTAATAAATAAAAACTGTTTGTTTGTATCCCACCTTTATTATTTTTACAAATAACTCAAGGTAGAGAATATACCCAACATTCTTCTTCCTCCTCACAACAACAACCCTGTAAGGTGGGTTGGGCTGAGAGAGAGAATCTGGCCCAACATCACCTAGCTGCCTTTCATGGCAAAGGCGGGGCTTGAACTCACAATCTCTCGCTTTCTAGTCTGGTGCCAAAACCACTAGACCAGAGGTGTCAAACTCACGTCGTCGTCATGTGACGTATCGGGGCTTTCCCCCCCTTCGCTAAACTGGGTGTGGGCATGGCCCAAATGTGTGAAGAATAACAATTGCCAAAATTATCAAGCTAGGAATTCTGAGAACTGTACTCCCAGCAGGTTTGGAGAGCACCAGCCTCGAAGTAGTCTGGCCAAGAAGAAGGTGTAAGCAAAAAAAAAATATCAATATGGCAGTCATGGCACACATTAAAAATGGTCAGGGCTTTGACTACACCATCTTCACCTGGCTGTGAGATCCCCAAAGGGAGCACCTTCACATTTCTGCCCCACAGAATCACGCCAGAGGGCCCCCATGGCCTCCAAGGGATGTTTCCTATATGGATCGGCAGCAGGGTGGGGCAACTTTCCTTTTTGTTATGGGTTCAGTAGGCATCCTAGTAGAGCTGGAAGATGAGAAAGGAAAGTGCTGGCTTCCAACATCATGCCATAACATGGGTCTGGCTACTCCAGCAGTCAGAGAGAGGCTCAAATCTGCCTGATAATGAAACACTAAAAGGGGAGGGCGAGGGCAGAGAGAGAATGAACTGATGCTGCATCTTCCAATTTCTGCAATTTAACAAGCCTAGCTATTAAAAGAAGCGCACTTATTAATTATCCGTAATTTGTTGTGAAATACTTCAGGGTTTAGAAAAACATTGAAAATAAAGATAAACTCGTTTATATTTCCTCCCCTTTCTTGGTCCACTGTTGGCCACCTCACGCTTCCACCTCCAGCTCTGTCCCCTTTTCCAGAGGTGCAATTTCCCTGGGATCTTGGCAGTCCACATTAATAATTTAAGGCACCTCAGGGGACCTGGCAACACAAACGACTTAATTTCGTGTTTAATGATCTTTAATCAGAAGCAAGCGTGACTAACAACAGTCATCCAGAAGGTGGCTGGTTTCTCATTTTATCTTCCATCATTCCTCCCAAACCCCCTAAATTTGACTTTCACGTATGATGGCCCATTTCTTAGCAAGGCACAAACAAAGCCACTACCAATCCAGCTATGAAAGGGAGAGAGGGGAGGGATGAGCAGTGCCAAGCATGCTGAAAATATCCAGCAGGCTGGGTAAAAATCCAGCTCTTGCTTCTTCTAATGTGTTTTCAGATCACAGAATTACTTTGCAAGGAAAGTCTACACCATCTGAATTTCTATGAAGTTGTCTCAGATTGCCAAACTGTTGATTTACCCTGGAGGGTGGTTGTCAGATGTTTTTTCTCTCCCTGTCACCCTTTGAACAGAGATGTTATGTGCTCTTCGAAAACACCCTGCATTTCCTCTTATATTATCATTCAAAATGGCAAAATAGGAAACTTAATAATAACAAGGCTGCCAGTATGGTTAAAAGTATGCTTCAGGTGCAATTCAAGTATCCAAACAGCTTTATCTATATATCTAAAAGCCAAATACCACTTACTCATCACGAAATCTCCAGAACCGTAAAGCCTACAAACTTGAAACTTGGCACATATGTTCCTCTTGGTTTCTAGGTACTCGCTAAGAAAGGATTTTTCAAAATGACCATCACAGCATGAGTATTTCTTATATTAATATTAACAAGCTCTGATGCTAAGGAGTTCTACTCCCCCCTCCCCACCTGAAAAGAAATCTGATCCAAATGCAAAACACAAGCAGAGGAGTTTCAGTTTCGCTTTTGCTTTCACAGCAGCAAGCAGCTTTACTACAGAACAGTTGAGCTAAGCCATGCTAGCCAGATGAATACCGATGGATGCTGGTAGGCAGAGACAGATTGTAAGGGAAGCTGCCTGTTTCTCCCATGGCCAGTTCTATGTGGCATGCTCCAGAGTCAGTTCACCTGACAGCCTGGTCATCCTCCAGCCAGAGAGCAAAAACAGGAATGTTGTTTACAGGGAGGTCCTGAGCAATTCATCTGAGGGACGAATTTAAAGTCTATGCTATGCAAATAATGTCTTCATCTGTAACAGAAACTTAGCTTACCATCTCTAACGAAATAATACAGTCCCTTTTCTAACTACTCATTACTTTTTAAACCTTTAAGTGTCAATTTATCAAGCCCCATCACATAGTTTCGTAGTGAAGCACGGGTATCAGCTAGTATGTATATAAAGAAGTTAATGAATCCTGCTGAATCAGTTTACCTGTGTGTGTTTTCTGGATTTAATTTCTGCAACAAACTCTGATAAATACCACCTCTGACTGGCCCTGCCCCCATCTATTCTTTGCCTCTTGAGTCCCAGCTGATCAGGAGGAAATGGGGATTTTGCAGTAACCTTCCCCTGGAGTGGGGTGGGAATGGAGATTTTACAGTATCCTTCCCCTGGAGTGGGGTGGGAATGGAGATTTTACAGTATCCTTTCCCTGCCATGCCCACCAAGCCATGCCCACCAAGCCACGCCCACAGAACTGGTAGTAAAAATTTTTTGAATGCCACCACTGGTGTGGGTGTGACCAGCACGTGACTCATCCGGCCTGCGGGCTGGGAGTTTAGACATTCTACTCCCCCTCCCCACCTGAAAAGAACTCTGTTCCAACTGCCAGTTGCCTTATATTAACACGCTCTGATGCTACCCCTTCGCTAATCTGGGCGTGGGCGTGGCCAGCGTGTGACTCATCCAACCTGCAGGCTGCGAGTTTAGACATTCTACTCCCCCTCCCCACCTGAAAAGAACTCTGTTCCAACTGTCAGTTGCCTTATATTAACACGCACTGATGCTAAGGAGTTACACATTCTACATAAATTTTCAAGCTTTAAGTGTCAATGTATCAAGCCCGATCATAACTACTCATTAATTTTCAAGGTTTAACTGTCAATTTATCAAGCCCAATCACATAGTTTCGTAGCAAAGCATGGGTATCCAGCTACTAGTCACCTATAAAGCCCTACATAGTTTGGATTCTAGTTATGTGAGGGATGGTATGTCACCTGTGGTGTCAGTCAGTAAGAGCTGACTGAGTGGGTGAGCTCTAGGTCCCTTTGACCAAACGGTGTCATTTTTCAGGCCCAGGGGTCGTTCTTCTGTATTGTAGCAGATGAAGTAATGCACTACCCTTGGAATTCTGTATTGTGGCACCTGGAATGAAGTTCCATCTGAGACCTGGACAACTCCCACGCTGCCATTCATTATATGAATCAGGCGCACACAAGTATGAAATTTTGCACGTGGACTAATCAGTATCAAAAGGTGCCATGCAGATTGAATCTGAAAATACAGACAATAGGTCTTAAACTCTGCAATACTGGCTAACCTCACTTGGAGAAGATTGATAGGATTTGCTGTTCAGCAGCCAGAAAGTCAAGAGAAATTGGGGAAAACAGTCTTCCTGTTAGTTTTATTTCAAGACATGTTTAAAAGTAGTTTGACAGTGGATGAAGGTGAACAAACTGAAGCTTAATTTCAACAAGTTGGAAGCATTTCTGGTTAAAGCTATTCAACTGTTGTTAGATGGAGCTGCACTCCTCCATGCAGACAAGTTAATAACTGGTCTATGGAAGTTGATTACACTATATCCATTTTCCTGAACTGGTTGCTAATACAATTATTTACTCGGGGAGAGAGAGAGAGAGAGAGAGAGAGAGAGAGAGAGAGAGAGAGAGAGAGAGAGAGAGAGAAAAGAATGTTTCATTCACATATATCGGTTGGTGCCGGTCCCTGGGGGCCGCCATCTTTTTTTTTAATTTTTTTTAAAATTTTTTTCCTTCTGAGCATGTGCAGAAGCCGACTTCCAGCACTGTGCATGCGGTCGCCATCTTTTTTTTGGCTTTGTTTTTTTTAATTTTTTTAAATTTTTTGTTACTGTACATGCGCGAGGCACGCCCACACAGCGCAGGAGGGAGCAAACCGGCAGCGAGGTAAGTTGGAACCCACCCCTGACACAAACATACAGCAAAAGGGTAACTAGAACGTTGATTTATGGACTTGAGATAAGATTTTGAGATTAATTACAAGAGTACTTTCTGGGGGTTGTTTAAAATGTATATAAAGATTTTAAAACTAACTTCACATGTGAAAGTGCTATTGATTAGGGGAAAAACATGATGAGAGGGGACTTGGAGGTTGACTAGAGAGAACAAATATAAGTGTTAATTAAAGGAGAAAAGACCCATTAATACAGAATAGAGCAATATTATTTGACCATGGAAGCATTCAAGGATATTTGGGAATAATGCACTCAAAAATTATTCTTATCTGCTATTATAAAAATGGATTCAAAAGAAGTCCATTCTTCCACGGAAGAGGAGAAAATTTTACTGGGTAAAGCAGAGACTGAGGCCAACTTGAATGTGGATTTGAAAATGGATTTGAAAATGTCAGGCTACAAATAGTGATATAGAAAACAATGTTACATTGGATTTACAAATGAAACTAGCTGATGTCTTAATAATTAAAGTGGATATGCAAATAATAAATCAGAAAAGTGAGTTAAACTGCTTTCTTATCTTGGATTTACACAACAAATATGTTGAACTTGTGAAGGGGTTTCAAAGAAGAGACAAGGATTAAATATCAAGATTATTAACGTAAATGAAAGGAATACCAAGTGGATTTATTTGATGAAAGTTAAAATATGTATGATGTTGTTTGTGGTTGCTCGAAATGGATTTTTGCATGAAACCAATGAAACATTCAGCTCCACAAGACTGGTACATAGAACAATATATTCCACAGTAGGGTGAATACCAACCTCAAATAAGTTCTTTGGGTTCTACTTTAAAATATATTGATCACAAACTTTTTAATAGTATACTGAAGGCAGAAGCGCATCCTCTGACAATTTGCAGCCGCAATCAGTTTCCGCATGCGGCTTTCTATAGAAAGCACAAGATCACATTTAAACTACCCTAACCTTTTCTCTACCACTGTTTCAATGAAAACAGTTATTATAATGCATTGAGCTGAAGATACAAACACAAAGAATACAAAGGACAAGCAGGCTACTATTGATTCTACTGCAGATTCTTCCCATGCAGCAAGACAAAGAGATTGTTGTGTTCCTCCATCACAGCCTGCTGAACTGTAATGGCATCTGCTTGAATGGTGCTTCTTGCCTGGGGGAACAGAAATGAATCTCAGGATGCCAGGAAGCCAATGCTATCATCTTAGCCGATGCTATCATCTTGAACCTGTTTCCATCTACAACCATGGATGATAAAAACAAGGAGGGTCACAATTCTGTCTTGCTTCAGCTGCTGGCTAAGTTTGCAGTCAAAAAGAACTACAATTGTGGTACCACAAAAGAAAGTAGCATGATAGCAGATGCAACACAATTGCTTTATGCCAATTCATGGAGTAAAGCAAAGAGAAGCTGGACAGAATGAAATGTGATCAATAAAATCGAAGTCCTAAAATATCCAGGTTTATGGAAGCAACCAAAACATGTTGACTTTCAGGACTTCGTGTGGGAATGACAGTGACTCCATAGACCTTATAGACTATCAGCGATATTCAGTGATCCACTTCATCCTTGCTATGAATGGAACAATACAAAAGAGAGGGATATGGTAAGGTTTCCTTACTCTCTTTTTTTTTCAGGGCTCAGTTTATTGAGAATAAAAGACAAGAAAGAAATAAAGAACTAGAAAATAGGTGTCTTGAGTGACAAGAGACAGCACAATAAAAAGATCAACTTAATATTAAACTGCTGTGAAAAGAGCAAATTTCATGTTAGAGAGCATTAGGAAAGAGACTGAAAATAACATTACTAATGCTAACATCTTGATACAAATCTATATATGAATATAAACTGCATTTGTACAATCACTTTTAGAATACTACCATATCTCAAAAGCTGAAAAGAATATATATATAAGGCAAACAAACTGAATAAGGAGCTCGAGAAAAGAGAAAAGGTTGCAGTATTTGGTGCTTTTTAGCTTAGAGCAGCCTTTCTTAGCAATTCTCAGATGGGTGGACTTCAACTCCCAGAATCCCTCTGCAAGGCAAGGCAAGGCAAGGCAGGAGGATTCTTGGAGTAGAAGTCCACACATCTTACAGATGCCAAGACTGACAAACACTGGCTTAGAGGAAAGTGGGAAGGATTTGTAGTGATGTACTGTATAATCATGTGCAAAATGAGTAAATGGAATAGTCTGTTTTCTCTCCCCCCCCCCACACCTCGTTTTTGTCTTAATAAACAGTGGAGATACAGCCAAAGGAAGTCCATCTTCACTCAACACGTATTTAAACTGTGGATTTTAACCTGGCCAAGTCCTGGGTGTCAAGTGACGTGCTTGGGCTTGCAGCAAAGTAATAAGGAGTGAGAAAAGCAAGCAGCAATGGCTAGAGAGTTTGCCTCTGCTAAATATCACCATTATCCATTTGCAGCTGGTTATCGGAAGACCACCTGGCAGCCAGTGACATTCCCTGCCAGTTATCTCCCCAGTAGCAGTGGCTTGTTCTTTGACACATTCTCTGTCTCTCTTTTTTCTGTCTCTCGATGCATCCAAACAAGACAGACCAGGAAGGGGAACTGAGATGAATAGAAGGGAGTAAAGAAAGGCAGAAAGGCATTCCCTACACTTCCTTTTAAGGTTTGAGTGAGCAACCGTTGCATACCATCTACTTTTTTGGCTAAATACTCAATTTAAAAAAGAAATTGTTCATGCTTTCCTTGAAAAGAGCAAGGAAGGAAACAAAAGAAGGACCCTCTCCTGCTGCACATGTCCTGAAATAATCACTGTTTACTGACGCAGCAGGAGATGGAGGATCCAGGAATGACTGCAATTCTCTCTGTGTGAAGCTCTCAAGAGCCCAACCTACCCTTATGCCAGACAGGTGTCCTAGCCGACTCCCTTCCATTTTCCTTTTTATCTCATAATCATCCGACTGCCATATTAATATACTGTACTTATGAGAAAAAAAAATCATGGCATTAACCTTCCTAGGTGGGGGGGGGAATCATTAAAACGTCAAATATTACATCTAAAAAACCTTACCGGCACAATATTTTAACACTGCGAACTGAAAGGCTATATTTTGCTTTTGCTTTTGGAGTCAGGGTATTTCAACTTGGACTGACAAGTTGAAAATATATATTTTTAAAAATGACAGTTGCAAAGAAAAATGGCTTCTTCTCATCTCGTTTTAAAAATATTTCTTTAAGAAGATACATTTTTGAAACCTCAGTATAAACATAAGATCCTTAAAAACAATTTGATAACAAACTTTTCTTTCTTTTTTTACAATCAGCCCTACATTGTGTGCTGGTCTGCTGTCTATCTTTATACATTGCATTTCTAAGGCTGCCCAATTAAAAAATAACTCTAGGTGACATAAATATTAAAAATAGATAAAACAATTAAGAAAAATAACTCCACATAGGAAAGAGAACTCTAAAAGACCTTGCCATCCAAGTTAACCCTGGGCATGGAGAAAAAATAGGTTTTAAGAGCTTTTTTTAAACAAAAATAAGACAAAGTGGAGGATGGTACATGATCACTGGGGAAATATTGTTTCAGAGACCAAAAGCAGCGACAAAAAAAGGCCCACTTCCTGGTTGCATCAGATGACACTGTTTTAACAATGGGATCTGGAGCATACCATATTGCACAGGATGAGTAGACATTACTCATGGACAGCCACAGTGGCAGAGTGGTTAGAATGCAGTATTGCAGGATAATTCTGCTGACTGCCAACTTCCAGCAGTTCAATTCTCACCGGCTCAAGGTTGACTCAGCCTTCCATCCTTCCAAGGTCAGTAAAATGAGGACCCAGATTGTTGGGGGCAATATGCTGACTCTGTAAACTGCTTAGAGAGGGCTGTAAAGCACTGTGAAGCGGTATATAAGTCTAAGTGCTATTGCTATTATGGGAGATCATTGGTCCTTCATCTAGCTAAGCCTGATGCCATGAAGGGCTTTAAAGGTGATAACCAACATCTTCAGTTCTATCCAAAACCCTACTGGAAGTATCATTACTCTTCCTATCCTGCTTCTTCACATCCAACTTTTGCTTCCATAAAGTATCACAGGATATAACATAGCTTGCATGATTCTGATCTTTGGCCACTTCATAAACGCATGGCACAACCGAGGAGAACAAACCCATCAGGACAAGATTCAGCAGTCCACCTGCATTTAAAAGACAAAGGCCACTCTTTTGAAGATGGCAAAGTCCACATTTTGGACAGAGAAAAGCACTGGTTTGAAAGAGGGGTCAAAGAGGCCAACTATGTCAAAACCGAACAGCCCTCTCTCAGCAGAGTGAGAGGGATATGACATCATTTATCTCCAGTCTACAACACAGTCCTTTCAACAGTTCCAAGAAGGCTCCATACCCATTAGCACTACTCAGGTGAACCTGACCACACCGATAAACCTCCAGGTGGCCTCAACGACTCTCTAAAACAGCGGTTCTCAACCTGTGGGTCGCGCCCCCTTTGGGGGTCGAATGACCCTTTCACAGGGGTCGCCTAAGTGCGTGCTAGCCCGCCATCTTGGTGACTGGCAACGCGCATGCGCGGGGCGGGGGCAGGGCGGGGGTCGCGGCGGCGGGGCGGGGGTCGCAGCATTAGGAAGGTTGAGAACCACTGCTGTAAAAGAATGCAAATGACCAGCTGTTTGCAAGGAGTATAAATCCTTCCATTCCCCACCATCCAGTCAGAGCTGAAGAAGCTTCTTGGATGAGAAGCGAAACAAAGAAAAAACAGAAAATCCAGTTGCATCTTGAAAAGCACCTTTCTTCCAATCCAGCGAATATATATTCAGCTTAATATTAAATAAAAAGGGGAGGGTATGCAGTCCTGTCACACTCTTTTGCCAACCTAGAGCCTGTCTGTTACACCATGTTCTGTCCATATTGTGGCTTCTTGACCTGGGTATAAGTATTTGATGAGGACAATGAGTTGCCTGCAGTTCTTTTGGCAACATTTTCAGAAGTGGTTTGTGACCATTTTTCCCCCTACAGATGAGAGAGAACGACTGCCCCAAATTTATTTAGCTGGCTTTGTGCTTAAGGCAAGGCTAAAATTCACAGGTTCCCAATTTCTAGCCTGATGCCTTAAACAACATATTAGACTAGAATGCCCTCCTGACTTTAATGGGATAAAAATAAAAAAAAATTGGAGAAGAAAGTTTTAAGGTGTATAATTCATATATCTTCCATAAATAAAATGAGGGTGTAGGGTGAAAAATAGGGATTTATTTATTTATATCCTGCCTTTATTATTTTTACAAATAACTCAAGGCACCAAACATATCCAACATACCTTCCTTTTCTTATTTTCCACATAACAACAACCTATGTGGTGGATTGAGTTGAAATAAAATGATTGGCCCAAGGTCATCCAGCTGGCTTTCATGGGCTAAAGTGGGACTTGAACTCATGGTCTTCTGCTTTCTAGCCTGGTGCCTCAATCACTAGGCCAAACTAGACCAAATTAAATGTAAAGACCAAAGTAATGACAACAGGCAACCATGTTTAGAACTGACAATGAAGATTCTTAAGTGGTGAATAGCTTCTGCCTTTTAGGGTCAACCATCAACAGAAAAAGAAATCAAGAAGTGCTACAGACTAGCACTTGGTAGAACACATTTTTTTTTTAAACCAACGATTATGGTAGGAAAACTGTTTGAGAATTGTGTAGATTATTTTAAAACTTTATGGAACCTTACGCTAATAAACAAGAGTACTGCAGTGCACTCTAAATAATACAGCTTCACAGGTGTTCAAGACAAATGCTTCAAATCCATCTCCTGTAGTTGGATGGATGCTGAAAACACAGTGTGTTATTGCTCTGTCGTATTTCATAACATTAAGTGACCAAACATTCTTCATCGGCAGGTATATTCTAAAGTGACTTTCTTAAGAGGAAAAAAAGGCAAACAACAAATTGTGAATTGCTTCTCAGGAAATATGAACAGGATTGTATAAAAGAATAGTTTGGTTCCTGTACAATACAGAAGGCCAACCAAAAATATGGCACTGAGGGCAGACTAACAATATAAGGAGAAAATCACATTAAATGCTGCAAAAATTACTTTCTTTTAAAAAGTCTGAAAAAGACTAATTCTTAACAACATTTAAAAGTTTCATCAGTGCTGGTACAATTAATTTCTGAAGTTAATACTGGAGTTAACAATAATACTGGCTTATAACATATGAACTAGATCAAATACATTTTCATCTTCATTTTTCTGTATATTACCTAAAGTATACCTGAAATGCTTATATATGGGTTTTTATTCTGATTTGTCATTTACTGCAAGAGCTACAGTACTCTCTTATAGCCTAAATGCATAAACACATTTACACCACAAATTCTCAACCTGGAAGATAGTATCTACCACAGCCCTCTAAAATAAAACATATGGCTATGAATATTTATGAATTATTACATTTATATAGCTGTACAGCTCACATATGTGTGATGACACACCTTGGGTGGTACACACAATTAAAATTACCAAAACCAGAACAATCCAAACAATTAAAAACAAAACCACTAAAACACAATAAAAACAATTAAAAAGTATAAATTAAAGAAAAAAAATGGGAGAGTACTTTCTACATCTTACATGAAATGCAACCATTTTGCAGAGTCCATACTTGCATAGGATCCCTACGCCCAAATCAGGGGCTTCTGGAAGGTATGTTATCTGAAAATCCATATCTGCCACCGGAAGGGGTAAGACCTATTTTAAAGCAATTGAAGGAGGCAAAAATGTTTTGATGTTTAAATCTTCAAAATTGCATTTTATGTATGATTAACTATAATATTGGGTTACAGCATCTATTTGATGCTTTGAAAGTCACATCTGCACATACTGCATGTGCATCTGTATACATCTAAAGAGAGTAAGGAAGAGATAGTTGTTTGACTAACTAACAACAACATGAGCACAATCTCTCCATTATTATTTATTCACAATCTTTATTTTCCCCTCCTGATCTTTCTTTAATCCAACTTTCTCTTAGTCTCAGTTGCATGCTCAGCTCCTCATAAGCAAAGCAATCCAATTAATGTCCATCTGTTGACATGTGTGTGCGCTGTTCCCCCCTCTGAGGAGGAAGGTGAGAGGGCTGTGGTTAAATACACAATGAAGCAACCGTCGGGTAATCAGAGTCACTATCTCATGCATTGCCTGAGATGCTTGAATGGTAAAAGCTGCAGCTACCCCTGCAGGGACCACTGACTACAGCCAACCAGTCCGACTGCTTAGCCAAGATATCCACGAAGCAGCAGCTGCCATCAATAGCAGAATTAATAGAAGCAGTTAGACACTGCGACCCTTCCTGGTTTCAGGCAAGTGTAGATGGTGAGAAATAACAGGCCGGAGATTTCACTTCTTTACAGAAGAAGGAACGGGGAGTAGTAGTGAGTTTTTAAGAAGACGACATCCTAAAGGGACTTGGGGACAGATATAAAAGAAAGCACGTTTTGCCTTGTGCCATCTAATAAATTTACTGGCTCCCTGAAATAGGCGTGGGCAAATCTCTCCCTCCCTTCCTCATTCAGATTTATGATCAGAGTAGAAAAAAAAAGTCACAATATAAGACAGGATTCAGTTTAATGACAGCAAATGAAAGGCTTTATAGTTTTGGAGGCATTATTCAAAATGTGGGTCTTATATAGCTCGTGTGTGTGTGTGTGTGTGTGTGTGTTTACTAATAGAAGATATCAACTACATAACATAATTTGTTATCTAGTAACACACCGATATACCAGGGGTGGGTTCCAAATTTTTTTTACTACCACTCTGTGGGTGTGGCTTAATTTTATGGGCATGGCTTAATTTTGTGGGAGTGGCTTGACGGTCATGTGACCGGGTGGGAGTGGCTTGACGGTCATGTGACCGGGTGGGAGCGGCTTGGCGGTCATGTGACTGGGTGGGAGTGGCTTGGCAGTCATGTGACTGGGTGGGAGTGGCTTGGTGATCATGTGACTGGGTGGGCATGTGACTGGGTGGGCATGGCCAACTTGACATCACTCATGTTAGGGTTAGGGTGTCTGGCCTCTCCTCGCCTCAAAGGCCTCAACGAGATACAATTTCCCTATCTATTTACTACTACTGAACATCCAAAATATACTATTTAATCCTATGTATATATGCCATATGTGTACATACATAT
>QLTV01003274.1:1087769-1121094 GCA_003457575.1 Thermophis baileyi
AAAAAAAATAAAAAAAAAGCCAAAAAAGCCAAACAACACACCAACCAAGACAAACAACAACAAAAAGAAAAAAAAAAAAATAAAAAATAAAAATTCAAAAAAATGCAAAAAAAAAAAAGAAATAAAAAAGAAAGAAAGCCGAAAACAAGATGGCAACTGCATGCACAGTGCCGGAAACTCGGCTTCTGCACATGCTCAGAAGAAAAAATAAATACAAATAAATAAAAAATTAAATTTTTTTTTTAAAAAAAGCTGAAAACAAGATGGCGACTGCATGCACAGTGCCAGAAACTCAGCTTCTACACATGCTCAGAAGAAAATAATAATAAAAAAAATATTCCCCCCAAAAAAAATCGAAAAAAAATCAAAATAAAAAGATGGCGACCCCCACGGACCGGCACCGACCGATCCAGTTCGGTGACGTCATCGTGACATCACCAGCGGGCCACTACCGGTTTGGGAGAACCGATCCAAACCGGGAGGAACCCACCCCTGCGATATACTTTCTTTATAATCATAGAGGTTTTAGTGAACAGTTAGGCTTACTGGCAAAAGGAAGAGGACAAGGTGCTTCCATATTAATCTGGAATCACGCTCAATACTATCTTCATGTCTAGATCAAAAGCAGCCTTACCCCTCCGAATTGCAATGGTGGGATCCCATAAGATCAGGTTGTTCATGGGTAGAACGTGATTATCTGCAACAGGAAGCCTTTCCATATACCTGGGGATGAAGGATTCTGACTCATAGAAACCTTCTTGTTGACACAAAGGGTCTCCACTACAATTAAACTATACACATGGATGATCAGCTATTTACTGACAGTCAATCATAGTATAACCTAGAGGGGAATATGGTGTTTGATCTAAACTTGAAAGTAATATCTGAACTAAGCTGAAATTAAATTTAAATGTGATTCAGCATATGAGTTTTTGTTTAATAACCAGTAATCAATATGCTGTGATTTACAGAAGCATAGAATTATAGACTTGTTTACATTTGTAAGTCAAGAGTGTCTGCAGGGTAGGGCATGTCATGATGACATGTCCATCAAGTTGTCATGATACAAAACTCACAACTTACAGTATGTGCTTGCATTAGAAATAACAATAAGATTTGTGTCATGACATCACTGTGTGCATATCATTATGCTGATGTAATCTTGGCTGCAAATATCCACACACCACACATTTCTTTCTCCATTGTTGGAACCCAAATTAAAGCATCCCTCCTCAAAGGAGCCCACCATCTCTCTGGGCAATGTGTTCTACTCTCAAGCTGTTCTTATTGTTCCCACCCAAAAAACATTTGATTAGAATCTGACTAATTATTACTTGAGAACCAGTTTGTTGTAGTGGTTAAAGGGATGAGAATGGAAACAGGGATACTGTGAGCTCTAGTCCTGCTTTAGGCATGAAGCCAGTTGGGTAATCTTGGGCGGAATGGGCCAACTCACCACAAGCCAACTCGCGGTGGGACAACTCACTGCAGGACAATTTAACAATTCAATTTAATTATTTAAAATAAATAAAAATATTTTAGTTTTTGTCCCTCCTTTTGCATCCTTTCTTTAATGATTCTATTCCACAATTTCTTTGATATTTGTGTAATTCTTGCCCCACAGTGAGTCCTGCTGAAAGTTTTCCTGCAGTGAGTTGGCCATGACAAGTTGGCCGTGGCGAGTTGATATCTTGGGTCAATCATTCCCTCTGAGCCCTAGGAAGAAGGCAATAGCAAACCACTTCTGAAAATTTTGTCAAGAAAACTGCAGGAAATAGTCCAGGCAGTTGCCAGGATATAAGACTGAGTAAAGACAAAGAGAGTTATTATTTAAACCCTTTACTCTGAATTCTGCAGTCTAGGATAATAGAAAACAGGTGTTTCTATCTTTTCCCGCATGTTATCTTCCAAGCCTTTGAAGCATGACAGTAGATTCTTCTTTCCTCCTCCTCCTCCTCCTGACTTTCATCACAGCCCTTCATTTCTAGTGCCTTGATCATATTCACTGCCTCCTTTCTCTGAACCTGGCCTTTCTAAAGCCAAGAATGGGGCACATCACTTCAGATGGGAAAGTATTATTTCTTTGATTTGGAGATTAAATTTCTATTAATTCAGCCTAAAATTAAAGTTGTTTTTACAGTCACATCCCACGTCTGACGCATATTCAGTTCATAACCAACTCTTATTCCAATATTTTTTTCATAAATATCTATGTGAACTGAAATATCTTCCATCCAGTACTTGCATATTGGATTTCTGTTTCCTAAATGAAAAATTTGTCTGTTGAATTTCACTCTGTTACTTTCAGTCCATTTCTCTAAATTAGCAAGATGATTTATTTATTTATAAATATAATTTAGTTCTGTCCTAAGAGTTAGGTATCCCATCCAGTTTTGTCCTCCACTTCTTTATTCAAGTCATTGATAAAAATATTGTTTCAGGTTTCAGTGAGCTGGGCAGCTGTATGCTAAGAAAGTACTGGATTATTTTTAAAATTAAAGTTACTGAAGTGGTCCATGAGCCAATGGGTGCATGCACATTTGCTGAGGAGTTTGAAAGTGGGGGAAAACAACAGTAATAATAACATTATCCAGAAGCTAGAACCATGTTGGCTGCAGTTGGAGCAGGAAGGTGAGACAGTGTCTTTCCTATTTACGTACAGTGCCTTTAATATCTGTACTCATACAGAGGCTCTTAAGCCACCATAATTCTTTTTCTTCTATTTTTCAATTTCTGCCCTGTGCTGACCTTCACAACAGATGCTAAAGTGCTAATAGGCAATTAATAAAAAAAGAAAAAGAAATGAGAATGCTTTCTGCAAACTGCCATGCCACCCATCTTTTTCTGTTGCTCAGGTGAGGCTCATATTCCAGTCATTTCAATTTTGTAGAAGTGATATTTTGACTGAACTTGGCAGAAGCTATTAAGACTCTTCTACAAACTGAAACACTTCCAAATGGTTGGCTTGGCCACTTGTTCTTGTGAATGCCTTCACTATACATTTTGCACCAATGCCTTGCTTTGTAGGGCAAATATAAACCCGCTGTCATACATTTATTTATTTATTTAGTGTATGGCGATGGTATATTAGCCAGGAGACTACAGTGTTAATACAGAATAGTGGTTTGGTTGCCTAAGGCTGCTAGTCCATTTGGTTCACACTCATGTGCTATCCAGGGGTGGGTTCTAACTTACCTCCCTGCCGGTTCCAGGTTAAAAGGATTAGAGTGACATCAATGTTGCCCGGGGGTGCCCATGTTTTTCTCCCACGATGCAGGAATTTACATATCCCCTTGTTCATTTTGGCCCATTATTCAATCCCATTTGAATATCTTTCTTGAAATGTTAGCCAATTCTTGTAGCTTTGTGTCATCTGCAAATTTGATAACCACATCCTCAGCCTTTTCATCCAGATCATTAATAAAAATATTGAACAGCACATAGCCCAGGACAGAGCTCTGTGGCATTTACTGGATGGTAGTCTCCAAGCTGATAAGGAGCCATTTATGAGTGTTATCTGTATGTCATCTTTCAGCCAGTTATGAATCCATCCAAGAACTGTATCATCTAGCTCATATTTTACCACTATATTTATGACTATATCACGAGATATTGTTTTGCTGAAATCAAGGTACCCTCTGTGGCATTTCCTCAATCTATTAAGCTAGTAACTCTGTCAAAAAGGAAGATAAGCCTAATAAGTTTTTAGTTATTGGTTTGTGACAAGCTCAGGCTGGCTTGACTTGTTGCATACTTATCTGAGCACTCACATACTGTATCTCCTGTTAAAATATCTGCTTGAGGACCTTGCTCTGTATCAATAAAAAACTGTCAGGTCTGTAATTTCTCTCTCCTTCCTTCCTTCCTTCCTTCCACCCCATTTGCTCTCCTCTAGTCTTCTGAGACCCTGCCAATTCTTCAAGAGATCTCAATGATTACAATTCATAATATCTTGGAGAGGATGCATAGAATCACTGTACTGCATACTTATTTGTCCCAGACTACCATAGCAAAGCTTTATAGGGATGACAGTTTGTATATATTTGAAAACTAGTATCTCTTTTCTGCCTGAGATTCAGAGTCTTGAGCCCCTTTTTCTGCTCTTCCAAGAGACAAGTCCAACTCAATAATCTTCTTGGTTGAGTCAATATCACTTCTGCAGAGCCCTTCTTAAACCCCACAAGGGTCATCCAGCCAAGGAAGCGACTGATATTGATGATTCTACTAATTCTTTCAGTGTTGTATTGATTTGGGCCTGCCTCAGAATTTCCAGTGGATTCCACTCACTGAAGTGACACGGCTGTTAGCCTTTTTGAAGATTTAATTAGCTTGCACAGATAGCTTTAATTTTCTTTTTTTTAAAACCTGTTTAGAAGGAAAATATAACACTGGTGGCTAAAGCAAAGCTCAAACTCAAAGAGCTAATTCTCCTCATGTTCTCTGCACTTCTATTACAATTTGGAAGAAGTTGTGCAGCTTAATTTTGGCTGAACCAGGAGGTGGGAAGCTCTGGCAATGCCAATGGGTGGATGGGGGTGAGCCAGATATATAGCTCATTCTATTCTTGCCTTGCTCGACCACTTGACTGAAGTGAAAGCCTCGGATTCAGGCATTTTTGACTGGCTCTTCTTTGTGACTCTAACCTAAATCTCTAGTATAACCTCTCTGAGATTATGACTTGCCTGTGTAAGGCTTTGACTCTGAGGCTGATTGCCTTGTCTTGCAGTTAAGAAGAAGGAGAGGAACACAGCTTCTCCTCTGGTGAGACCTTGACTGAAACCTTATGCCTTAAACTGCCTAGCTCTCAGCTCTATTATATAATCTTAGGCAAGGATGAGGTTACATGAAGGGTCAGCATTCAACCCCATTTCTGCTCTATCATGCTATCTAAGCAAAAATTGAGCTTTATACTAGCATTTCATATATCCAGCTAAAAAAGTACCTCAGAGACATTCTTGTGTCATCAAGGTATAGGGAAGCTCTTCAGAAAGAGTAATGTAAAGCTTTTTGGGGAGGGAGTATAAATTATGTTATTCTAATAAATGTGACATTATGAGAATGCATGGAATGAGGAAAATAATATGGGAGTCCCATATACTTTATGTGTTCCTATTTATATAACTAAACTACCTGGGCCAAGTAATCCTACAGTTCAAAGGATAAAGTCCTTTGCATGCAGTGTTAAAATATTTCCCATCAATACTTCTTCCATGTAGAAATTGGCCACAATGGGAGACATAGGTGAACCCATGGTGCAGCTGTGTTTTTGTCTGTAAAAATCTCCATTGTATTTGAAATAGGTGGTGGCCAGGCAGTTACTTAATTATATATAATTTAATTCAAGGTGAATTTTTAAGTATCATGAGCTGATGCCAATTTTCAATTTTCTAAAAATTGTGTGTGTGCATTTATGCGTATGCACTAATTATTAATGAAACAAAGACCATATATAAGCAGGAATAATTTCTGTGATCTACTGTTTCAGAGGCAATATATTTTCATACGTTTCATTCAGTGGATGCTACATCACTAATGAGTTAAATAAACAACAGCTTGGCTGGCTGTGGCAAAGATATAAAAATCTGCATACCAAAAAACTATGATGGTGCCAGATATGAATGAAGCACCAAACAGTCTGCAAACACAATTTTTGAAAGAAGTACCAAAAGCTACCTATGTTCATTGTTATGACAACTGTTGATGTCTGTCAAAACAGAGATCTTGCAAATCTCCTTACTCTTCTTCTACAACCATGTTCCCCTGTGTTTTCACTTTTCATTGAATTGCAAAAAGAAAATGGGAGTGGAATTACTGAATTGAAGAAACTGTCAGAGACTCAATAGGTTATGTCAGATTATATCATGGCTCAACTCTCTCAGTAATTTTATTGCTTTTGAACACAATCAGCAGTGGATTGAATTCTGGAATAAGTATGGAGGCACAGTGGTTTTGTAAACCAGATAGACATTTATTTTGTGTTTTGCCTGACACTTTTTAGTGAAGTGTTTGTAGAACTTAAAGCAGTATCAGATTACTTGCAGAAGTCAGATTGTGATATGACTCCAGCTTGTTTCCATATTAACTCTTTAGTAAACTGCAAGATCTGATACCCAGAGAGGTCTTCAAACAGGAACTGCATGGTAATCTCTCAGAGATATTCTAATATGGCACGGAGTAGTGGATTGGACTAGATGTCCTCTAGATCCCATCTATGATCTTATTATTCTATCAGGACAGTTTCAACATTATGAAATGTAATGATTAATTTAGAAGAAAATGCCACTAAAATGTACAGAGAACAATTCGCTTTATACCCCCTCCCCCAATTTCAAAGCTATCAATTCTACCCAGCAGAAATACACTGCAAAACTTGAAAATAAAGCTTTCCTCCTCATATGTGTTTATAGTATCAGTAAACCAGGGGATGATTTATAAACATGTTCCAAGTTTTAGATATGGTCAGCAATTTTAGTCTACAGTGGCATGACTTTTTTTGTTTCAGAGAAATTCAGACCATCTGCAAGATATTACAATAGTAGCATGGATGAAGTTGATGCAGAACTGAGGCTATTTCCAGACGTCTAGAGATATGAATGTTCTGCCACAATTAACTAAGTGCTTAATTTACCTGAAGAATGGCAAATGTCTTTCAATGAACTATATTAGGTGTTCTTGCCACCACCATACTTTTATCAAAAGCAGGCTCTCATTGAGCATTTTTAATGTATGCCCATGCTATTGTTGATGTTCACGTTGTATGGACTGCGAGATGCCACTTTGGTTCAGGCCATGCTAGGCAGCTTCTGCCTTTGCAGTATGTCAGAATATTCTGTATGGCTATTTTTTTATATAGATTGTTTATTGCAAGAGATGCAAGAACAATTTTCATCTACCATATAAAAGAAGCAGATGGACCAGAGGGCAAGTGGACCAGTCTAATCAGGCAGCTGGACCTGTCAAGCTAATCACCAATAAATAGCCGCTAGGAAAAAACAGATACTCCAGAGTATCATCATTAGTGATATGGATGGATTTGAAGCAGAACTGAAGCTATCTCCAAAGTCTGAGAGAGAGGTAGAAAAATATTTTCACAGTGAACCAAGCGCTTGATCTACTGGAAGAGTAGAAAATATTTAGTGAACTATTGATTGTGAACCACTGTCATCCCCTCCATCAAATGCATGAAATGGATATTTTCATATCTGGGTCAAATTAAGACCCATTTGAGGAATGGGATGAATGAGGAACACCCATGTAGTACTGCCATACTGGCAATACAAAAGAGGTTCTCCAAAGCCCCTGATTTTGAAGCAGTGGTTAGGTGTTTTGCAAAAGTGTGTGATTTAAAATTACACATATCTACATGTACATTTGCCTCCATTTTCTCCATTGCCTCTCACTGACTCCCTATGTGATCATATTCATCAATCAATCAACCAGACTTTGGATCAACAAGAGCATCTTCTGGCTTTCATATATGGCCAGACATTGTCTTGTCTCAGTTTGCTGTGCTTTTTTGTTCACTAACATGTATTCCTTGCCTGTACTAATAGTAGCTGAGAAATAAGCAACTATACGCCTGAAATAACTCTGCAACCTCTGTGGTTTTGTCCTCCCTTATTTGTTTCTAACATTTTGTTTAAAACAAACTTACCTTTTCCCTGCTGTAAATTGGAATGTGGTTGGTAAAAGCTGACTTGCAGTGTAATAAGCAAACTATCCAGTTACCTAACTTCACTCTAATAAACTTCACCCTAATAAACGTCACATGAAATTCAGTCAGCTTTATTTCAGAGAATATCAATTGAGAATAAGTGCTTGTCCACCTTGAAATTCACAATTCCATCTTTTACACCTCCTCCTTGCAAAAATGTTGGAAAGCATTGGGAAGAATGTTTCCACAACTAGATACTCAACTTGCAAAGGAAAAATCCCTTTCCTTTTGATATTTTTATAATACATGTACAATGTATAAGTTTCTTTTGGAATAAACTATTATAAATAAGAGCTTTGTTTTGTTTTATAACTTAGTTTATACGGTAGTTAGTATGGATTAAACATGATTTTATTAACTTGGTTTCTGTCTTTAGTAGTTTCTTATTAGGTTTCTTATTATACTGTTTTTTGTATTGTAATAAGGAACTCCATTTGAATAAATGTTTTGATGCACACATTGCAAAATTGAGATTTTCTTGTTTATCAGATTTATAACTCAGCTTTATTTTGAATTACTCTAGGTGCCATTCACAATTTCTGTTTTCCAAACAACTGTGGGATGGATTGGGCTGAAAAACAGAGGAACAGAGTTAACCAAAGTTACTCAGCCAGCTTCTATACCAAATGGAGGTCTAGAGTTCATAGTCTCCTGGATTCTAGTTACATTACCTTACATTGACTATTAATAGATAGACCTAGAATACTGATATTCTTATTTATTATATATATTATGAGTTTATGCGTAGTGAACAGGATTTGGCCCAATGGCTGGATTCATCCTCTACTCATCTCATTTTAGAGAAGAGGGTCAACATTCAAGTCCCTCAGTAATGTCATCTGGCTCTAAAGAAGGTGCCATTTCAAAGAGCCAGGAGCACTTTGAAATGGCTCTTCCCTGCCACACCTATATTTTGCAGATACTCCAGTTGTGATAACAAGATTAACAAATCTTGTTAATATTTGCCATTCCACAATTTTAGGAAATACAAGACAGGTGAAAAAGAGTTCTACTTGCTGGCATTCAATATGAAGGACTTCTTAGAATTACATGGGCTTCACTTGTGACCACGGAGCCAATAAGCACCTTGGTGGACCTAATCAGATGTCTGGACCAGAGATTTTTTAACTCGTTGTCATCATTTCCTCCTCCTCCTCAACCATATTATTGGGGAATTTTTTTGGGAATGGGAACTTGCAAATTTCTCTTCGAATTTTGTATTAACTGAAGCTTGGGAACTATTTAGAAATGCACCGTTACCAGGTTTCCTCACAATTCTTCCAATGAAGTCAAGCAATCTGCTAATGAATTGAATTACAGAAGCCACTCAAGCTTTATTTACAAATCTATGCTTTCAGTATGCATGGATATATTTGAACATACGTGTAAAAATATTTAAAAAGCAATATACTGCAGAAATTACAATCCATTTAAAGGTAAACTTGATGCATGAAGCTTCACAATCAGCTATTTTATTTACTTACTTCTGCTTTCTTGGGAACTTTCTATCCTTCTACCAAAAATGCTCACCGTCTTACAGTATATCTTATCCCTATTGAAAGCCAATGAGCCAGCTGAGATATGTTGCTCTATTGAGGGCACTATACTAATTTTTTTGGTGTAATTACAGATTAGAAGAAAAATGCACTGCAAAGCAAAAGACAGTAGTACAATATCAATTAGCAAATAAATGTAAGAATTTATTATAAGGCCAACATAGGTCTTACCGGCATAAAGCTAGTTTAACCTCCAGTCCCCTGCAAAGGGAAACCATTATTTAACACTCATTCCCCATAAAGGGTAGTGAAATGATAAATTAAGACTTGCTAAAACATTTCTTTAACATTGATTTTTCCAAATGCTTTGGATTATAACTTTCCTTTGCCTCAGCTAATAAGACTCAATCAGGATGATGGCAGTTATTCTAGTACAAATATGTCTGTAGGGCCCAGATTAGAGAAAGTGATTTTTTAAAAACCCATTGCGGGTTCTAAGGAGCGTTTAAAAAAACTTGATATATAATGTAAAATTAGTAAGTTGTCTAAATTTCAGCATCTCTGAGATAGTACATTTTCTTTTTAAGCAAACCTAGGAGCCATTTATAGCTGAAATCTATCATATTTCTACCAGAACACTTCCAATGCTTCTAAGTCTTTATGTGTTTTTGTTTCATGTGTTCTGAGCTTTAGCAAATATTGATTTTTATGTATTTACAACAACCAACTGAGCTAAAGTTACATGAGACTGTCCGAATAAGCCTAACAGCCAATATATATCTATTCAGCGGTAAACCGTATAGAGTTCACAGTGAGTCCTAATTTCAGGTTCCTATAAGTAAGTCCTGGATAGCAGCCTTGCTCTATTGAAATCAATGGAGGGGGGAAAAAGGTAAGCAATCTTGCCTTTGTCACTGGTTACTCAGTGCAGGACACTGTAAGAGAAACTGAACCCCATGCAGAAGAATTAACAAGTCTTGTCCCACTAGAAACTGAATGGCTTATCGCATTTGATAGCAAAAGCCATTAAATTCAGAAATGCACATTTTTAAATTGCATCACAATTTCTAATCGCTTTCTTGGATAAAGATATAAATATCAAATATAAATATTTTTGGCTTAGGGTTGAAATGAAGGGGTCCTTGGTGTTCTCTGAGCTTGATTGTTTTCTTGCAGACACTTCGTTACCCAAACTAGGTAACATCATCAGGGCTGATGTTACCTAGTTTTTGGGTAACGAAATATCTGCAGGAAAGCTCAGAGAGCACCAAGGACCCCTTATTTCTTGACATAGCTTGGCACTAAGGTACTTACTAGATTGCCTTCTCTACCTGAACACCTACCCAACTAGCACTCTCTAACATACTTTAATGGTTTCCCAGTCAGGTGAAGGGGGCCAGGGCTCAGAAGCAAAGCCTTTGCTTGTGTCCCCCATAATATGGAAGAGGCTCTCTCAGAAGATTAGGCTAGCACCCTCACAGCTGGCCTTTGAGAAGCTATTAAAGACAGGGTTGTTCTGGAAGCCCTCGATCACTGTTACTTGAATTGATCATGAAAAAAGGTAAATATGGATGTGTTCGCCTAATTGTTATGCTTCCCTGAGGACTAAATAAAGTGCAGGGTACAATTTAGCTTATAGTAGCACATTTTCCTCTGCACAATGCTTTGTAAAATTATGTATTGGATAGTGAAATAGTGCGTGGGCAAACAGTGCAGCTATTATTTGCACAGCTGTAACTCTCCCATTGCCTCGGGCATTAAAAGCTTTACAAATAAAAAAAGCAGAACGGGTGGGAGAAAGTGAGTGTGAGAGAGAGAAAGGCAACCGGTCCCAAAGCATTGGTTAAAGTGACATGTAGCATTTTCATGAAAAAGTAACTGATTCATCTCAGTAAAGCATAGAAAGCAGTAACCAGAAGGCCTTTTGGTGATGAGGGCTGCTCCATAGTCTTTGCTCAAATACCAAAAGATGCTTCTGCCTTCTCTCCTACACGATATCTTAATTACCTTCTTTCTGATAGTCTTCAATATTCAGATCCGAGTGTATAATCAGTTTAATTTAATCAGTTTAATTTAAAACCATCCTGTGCAGGGGTGGGTTCTGGTTTTCTTCGCTGCCGGTTCGCTCAGTGTCGTGCCATGCAGATGCGCGGGTGCTTCGCGCATGCACAGTGCTTAAAAAAAGCTTCTGTGCATGTGCAGAAGCAAAAAACAAAATGGTGGCGCCTATGGCACCGCCAAAAGAACCGGTTTGGGGGCATGGCAGGCCTGGGTTGCTGCCAGTTCTAGCGACCCAGGCCGCCAAGTTACTACCGGTTCTACAGAACCGGTCCGAACCTGGAGGAACCCACCTCTGATCCTGTGAGAAAAAAAAGGGGTACCTGCTATCCACAGTTTCCAAAGGAGGAAAATGGGAGCCCAGGCATGTGGCAGTCTCAGCTGTATAACAGCACCAATATATATTTTAGCCAGCATTCTGTTATTCATACCTAACTGTTCAGGAATTCCAGGAGTTTTAGTTCAAGGCACTTGGAGGATATCAGGTTGGGGAAAGCTATCTTAGACATAGTACAGGTAGTCCTCAACTTACGACCACAATTGAGCCCAAAATTTCTGTTGTTAAGTGAGACAGTTTTAATGTTTGTAAGCTGCCCAAAGTTGTCTCTTGACAGGAGGGGCAGCACATAAATGTAATAAATAAATAAATAAATAAATAATATAACATAACATAACATAACATAACATAACATAACATAACATAACATAACATAACATAACATAACATAACATAACATAACATAACATAACATAACATGAGACATGCAAGTTCAACCAAAGCAGGGTAAAATATTGCTGGTTTTCAATTTGCACCAATTTTTTTCTTTTTATGTTCCTAGCGCTGAATAGTCAAGTTTGTTAACTTTTTGAGGCCAAAGTAGATTTTACATGTTTTGGATCCCTCGACTCTTTTCTTTGTGATTTTGAGAGAGATAGCAGAATGTCTTCTGGAGAAACATTTAAAGTCCTTCCATGCATCATTTTCAGAAGCTGCTTATTTTATATTGTTGTCATGAAGTTTCGCCTAGCTCTGGGAAACGTATGTTCATTTTCAAATGTCCACATTTCACATGGATGGAATGTTTCAAGTAACAGTGCCCATTTCTACAAAGATTTCACAAGCACTGCTGCTTCTGTAATTATTTGTACTGTGAGACCAAAGCACAGGAGAATATTCAGAAATTGTTGGAAGGAGCTTCTTGTCATGTTAGTAGTTTTGCATTATATAGGCCCATTGTTCAAATACATTGAAACATTACCAGTTGAATACCATTTGGTGCACAGTGTCGCCAGTCAGCTAAAGATTCTCCTTTTAGTTCACAAAGTCCTTCATTTCAAAAGAAGCTGCTTAATGGATTCATCCCCACTCCCCGCTACTGGGTTCAGTTTTATATAACCTTATTTTCTAACAATTAAATGACTTTGGTTCATTATCTTTTGGGGAATTTTATGATATGGTGTACATTTGTTGCTGAGCTCTGAAAACTATAATGCTTTTTCTTCAAATATGCATCATGAGTTAATTTATTGTTATCTGTCTTCTCTTGCTATAAATGTATCAGTTCCATCTAATACTCTGTTTCATGTGTAGTTCACAAGACCCATTTGACAGATTTGTTCTGCAAAATTATAAATGGTTGTGTGGACCTTTGATTTAACTTAAAATGGCTTTCTCATGCTAGTGTGTGCTTTCAGTCACCAACGGTTATTTTCCTTAGACATTATGTTAATCACTGCAAGCAAACTCTGTTTTGCCTTTGACTGCTGTGCAAAAGAGATGTGACATCCAGAGTTTATTTTAGATTCTTTCTTTTGGAAGATCAGCTGATGATTGGCTCAAAAAGCAAGAAGTATTCTACTGTTGGAAAGCTCTAAGGATCAGAATATAAATTTTGATTATCTTGATCCTCCTCACCCCCAACTCATTATGGCGGATCTCTGGTTGAATGCTAAGAATTAAATTATAATATATAAGATATGCACATACATCAAGTATCCAATAGCATGTAATATGTATTTGTCCCTAGTGGAAGGCGTGCCTGCCGGTGGTCGGAGAGCCGGTAGCGACGGCAGCGCGAGGCTTTGCCCACCCGCCCGGACACCGCCATTTGGGTTCTTTTACCCTCTGCGCATGCGCAGAACGCTTTGCGCATGCACAGAGGGTAAAAAACCCCAAATGGCGGCGTCCGGGCAGGTGGGTGAAGCCTCGCGCTGCTGTCGCTACCGGCTCTCCGACCACTGGCAGGCACGCCTGAACCAGGAGCATTTCACCCCTGACACACACACACATATACATACATACTGTATATATATTTCTGTTTCCTGACTGTCACAAGGTTTTGCACTAATGGAGAACTGAGGCTTGAATCAGGCTTTCTATTTCCCTTCTACTCTGTTTAACATGAAATGCAAAATATATTGCTTTGCATAGATGGAAAAAAAAAAACCTGGCACAATCCCCTGTGTCATCTTTTTTTTTAAGACAGCAATTTTCTCTTTCTGCCTCTCTGATGGAGCTGGATAAATATTTAAGTGACCTTTCAGTAGCTTTTTTTCTTCCATTACGTTTTAATTGAGCTGACAATTTTTTTTTATTTTCAGTTTCTCTTTTTCTCCTGTCAGCTTAAGATTTCCCAAAATGAAATCTGTACAATTATCTACATTATAGAAAGCATCAAGCCGGTGCTGCCTACTGAGTTTCCTTTACAGTCCCTCCTAATTTGAGTGGGTTCGCTGCATTACAGAATGAAGCTGGCAATCTCCACTCTATAATGCAAAGGGCCAACTAGCACTGGTTATACCAAGTTTTCTCAAACTTTGGGTTGCAACCAGCTGGTGGTCACAAACAACTCAAAAGAGGGTAGCTGTTTTTCTTTAATAAGTGATGGGTAAGCAAAAACAAAAAAAAATGCTGACAAAACTTACTTCTGTTTGGTAGGGGCATATAGCATACAGCAAAGTGAGCAGCAAATATTGAGAGTTGGGTAAATCTGTAGATCTATACTTTTCTTGAAACCATCCCTGCATCCTTGGTTGCCTGTTGTCTCCTAACTGGACAACAGGCTCTGACTGAACCATGGTAAGACCAAATAGCTTTGGGCACACGGGACTCCAGGATCCAGGACTTTGTCATCATTGACTCTGGATGGGGTGGTACTGCCCCAGAAAGATCTGGTCTGCAACTTTGGGGTTCTCCTGGACTCGCAACTCCTGCTCAAGGAGCAGGTAGCAGTTGCGGCTAGGAGAGCCTTTGCACAACTTCGTGTTGTGTGCCAGTTGCAGCCTTTCCTGGATCAGGATTCCCTGTGCTCAGTCATTCAGTCCCTGGTCATCTCACAGTTGGATTATTGTAATGCTTCAAGGTTACCCTTGAAGAGCATTTGGAAGCTATAACTGATGAAGAATGCGGCAGTGTGGGCAGTTTTGGGGGCTCCTAGAATGGCCCTAATAACCACTGCTCCATGAGCTGCATTGGTTGCTGGTCTCCTTCTGAGTGCAATTCAAGGTGTTGGTGATCACCTTTAAAACCTTTCATGGCATAGGTCCATATTACTTGAGAGACCATCTCACCCCACTGGGATTGGTCCATCCCACCCCTGCTGGCAAAGGAATCATGCTGTGAGTCCCGTCAGCCCGATTAGTCCAGCTGGTGGGGTCCAGGAGAAGGGCCTTCTCTGCGGTTGCTCCTGTCCTCTGGAACATCTTGCCCCTCAATGTGAGGTTGGCCCCAACCCTCCTATTATTTCATAAGGGCCTAAAGGCGTGGCTCTGCCTGGGGCCCCAATTGGGGAACAGCTCAGTGGAGGTCGAGTAACAACAGATCCCACCTCCCCCCACATGTGCCCTTAGGTTTTAATGTTGATTTTAATTATCTATGTTTTAAATGTTTTATAATTGTAAGCTGCCCAGAGTTACCATATGGTAAGATGGGTGGCCAATAAATTTTATAAATTAAATTAAATTAAATTAAAATAAAATAAAAAAATAAAAAATAAAATAAAATAAATAATAAAATAATAAAATAAAAACCCTGGGCTCTATCCATTCTAAAAATTTATCATTGTAAACCAATACTTTTCCAAGAAGTGAAATATCAGTTTTAAGAAGACAAGGAATGTAGTTTATTTGGTAATGCACAGGAATTGCAAAGTAAATAAAATAAAGTGACAAGAAGAATGTGTATAGGATGGGCCATTTGAAGCGAGGTCTTGTTCTACAAAGCACTTGGCATAAAACTAACCCCAAGGAGCTTCTTTGCTTGCAGACCATGCAAAACCTTAGGTAGCTCACACTTGAGTCAGCTGTACTCACTTCTCTTTTCAGAATCTGAAGTGATCCTTGAAAGATGAGTGATAGAGGAAATCTCAAGAAATTCTACTTCGATATACTTCCTGAGGAGATGGCAGAGCTTAGCAGAGGAGCCGTTTGAAGAAAAAGGTTTGAGCTTCGCTTGAAGGCAGGAGGGTTGGGCAGAGGTTTGATGGATTGGATTAAGCCTGCAGGTCAGATCTTTCCCATTCCTGGAATATGTTAATGTTGGATCTCACAAATATATAGAATAATCAAAGCATGAGATACCAAAGAAAAACCACATTTTTCAGAAATTTGCAACATGTTCTGAAAGGGTTCACCAATTTGGCAAGCATCCTCCTAATCTGTCTTGAGTCTGAATTCAATTCTTCCCTGCTTCTCCTCATTTTATGGCTTTACTTGTGGCATGTATATTTGCTCTGCTGGCAGATTTCTTTACTAGTGAATTGCAAAGTAGCACGTAAGAAATTTAGCTGAATGTGAGCTGGCAGAAAAGACTTGTGCTTGATCCGAATCCCCTCGGCTTGGCACATTTGTAGTTCTGATTTTATGTTCAGAAAATATACACAAAATGCATATGAGAAAAAAAAAACCTTTCAGAAGTATACATGAATATGCATATGAACATTCATGCATGCTTGTTGCTCTGAGTTTTCAAATAATCGAACTGAATGGTATCTGCACGCACTCAAATTAGAGCACTGACATTTTTTAAAAAAAAAAATGAATTGTCTATCCTCATGCCTTTCCAATCTTATTACCATGCCAGGAACATAAAATCTTCTTTATCTCAAATAGAGGGGAAACCCCCCTTTTCCTAGATGAATTTCATTTTTTAAAAAAATATAGCTGCCAAGGTTTTGTGCATTTTCTCCTGAACAATTTTCTTGTTTTACTTTTACTCAAAATGACTCTACAGCAAGGTTGGTGCTTTAACACAGGAATTTGCTGCATGCCCTTATGGCGTAATGAAAGCTGACATTATATCAAACACAATAAAGGGTCTCAGCTGATGAAGATCATTGCTGAACACACAAACCTATTAAATGGAAGGGGGGGGGGAATATCAATTCTACACACTTGCCAGCCAAAAGAAAATGTGATTTGTTATCTAAAAGGGAGTTATAAACACAGCTTTAGCGCACTTTCTGTGCTGTAATGAAAACTGGGTTTGAAATGAAAAGATGATTGCAAATTAGAGCATTTGGTTTTATTTTCTAGCATTTTTTTTAGGTAAACCTTTCACAAGGGCAAGTAGAAGGTTAAAGAGACAATCTCTCTGTTCTCTGCTGATAAGTGGGCTCTGTAATTAAGGGAGAATAAAAAATGAAATGGGGTGCTAAGCTGCCTTTGCCCTTCTTGACATGCTTGGAACACAAAGACAGACTTCAATAATACAGTGCTGGAAATAAAATGATAGATATCATCTGTACCGGTGTCATTTGTACATATAAATTAATGTATATGTTCTCTGTTCTATGTATAATTTACATGTTTTCTTATATAGTTTACATATTATTCTTATAACAATACTATTAAAATTATAAACCATTATAATTTTAAATTCTTACGGAAACTAAACATTTAACAGACGAGTTGGTACAAACAAAAAAGTATTATCTGAAAATATCAGTTGAATCTGAACTGTACAGTAGCCCTGGTGGCTGGACTAAGATAGCATCATAAAGATACACACTATAGAGACAGAGGGAATAAATTCCATACATTAAGAGACAGAGGTTTCTACCTTTAATATTTGGAAAGATGGGCGCAGTAGGGTCAGGATCAAAGATTGTTAAGTTCAAGATGCAATCTGATATAGAGCAGACTGAGAAAAGAAATACCATACTCCTTATCATTCTTATGGACATTGCCAGTAGTAATATCTTAAAACAAGAGAATTCTGGCTGAAGGCCCGGTTGGCTTTCCATTTAAAACCAATGGTGCATCCATATGTGAAATATGAAGAATAGTGCTACTGACTGCATTCCTTCTCTAAATGTTCACATGAAATAAGCAGATTCTGCCTGAGTAAATGTCCCTGAGATACATCAACATTCAGCTATATACAATTTTTATAAGTCTAAACCCATTTTTTGAATTGGGTTCAGAAGCCTACTAATGCAGCTCTTGCAGAATCGGTGTTATCCTGCTAAACTACCTACCAACACGTGGCTGATGAGCTTATTCTGCACATGTTTTGTGCAGTTGCAACTTCTGAGTCAGCCTCATGAGGATGAATTGTAGTAGTTTAAGTAAAAAATGACAAAGGCATAAGTTATGTGTTCAGCATCTCCTGATCTAGGTATGGGTGCAATTCATAGCTTCACTGAAGCTGGCAAAATGCCAAAGGCTTTCCTGGCCACAACTTTCACTTGCTACTCCATGAGTCAGCAGTCTAAGAGAACCCCTGATTGTACACTGGCCCTTTTTTGTGAACTGTAATCCAATATAGAGCAATACAATGGTACCTTGGTACTCAACTGCTTTGAAACTCATCATTTTGACACAAACATTTTGTTTGGTACTCATTGTTTGTTTGGTGCTCAATGCACAAGCTAGAACTTGCTGGTGTTGGCTGCCTTGTGACTCACTACATTATTCCTTATGGGAAAAATTATTTGGTACTCATCATTTTTGGTATTCATTGTGCCTTCCGGAACCATTTAACAATGAGTACCGAGGTACCACTGTACATGGAAATACCAAGGAACCAGACGGTTTCTGTGCAACAGTAACTTCACCCGGCTGGTATTCACCCGAAATCTGTTTACCCTATCTAGTTCCTTACAACCTCCAACTACTGGGTCAGAGTTCTACCACATTTCCTGTTCAGCCTGGGATCAACATCTAAAGCTAGGCATTGTCAGCATATTTATGATAGAGGACTTTAAACCGACAGAAGAACCTTCCCACCAGTTTCACATCGATGTTAAATATGATGGGAGCAGAGGTGGGTTCCTCCCAGTTCGGTCCAGTTCGCCCGAACCGGTAGCAACCCGCTGGTGATGTAATGATGACGTCATGGAACCGGTTTGGTTTGTGCCAGTCCGTGTGCGCCGCCATATTTTTTTTAAATTTTTTGGGATTTTTTTGGGGGGGGGGATTTTTTGCTTGTTTTTGCTTCTGCGCATGCGCAGAAGCCGAGTTTTTGGCCCTGTGCATGCCCGCAAGAAGCACGCGCAGCCACGTGGCGTGGGAGGAAGTGATGGCGAGGTAAGTTAGAACCCACCCCTGTCCCATCCGGAAAGCCTGCACTTTCCCAGGGCCTGGAGCGCCGCCCCCCCACCTGCCGCCGCCTGGAGCTCCCCTTTCACCCGCCCCCAGCACCCCCCCCACTGGGCTAGCATCTCCCGAAGCCGCTGGCATTGCAGGAGCCGGTCCATGTGCTCTCCGCTTGCTGTTTCTCCCCTTTGCTGTTTTGGGAAAAACAGCAAAGGGGAGAAACAGCCACTTTTCTCCATGCTAAGTTTAAGTGCAAAAGCAGCAAGCAGCCATGGAGGCAGTGCAATCTCTCTCTCTCTCTCGCTGCCCGACTGCAGCAGGAAAAGGCAGGCAGCCCTCTCTGTCTCTCATCTCTCTCTTTCTCTCTACCTCTCTCTCATATTTCTCTTTCTCCCTCTCTCGTGTTTGTATGGCTCCCTGTCAGCTGGCTTCCCCCTCCTCACCCTCCCGTCGCCCTCCCTCCTCGCTTGCCCTGAGAGGAGAAGGGCGACGGCAGAAGATGGAGACTCACTCCATATTCCAGAGTGGGAGCGAAGCACCCCTCTACTTGCCTCTTTTTCCGGCCCTTGTTGGGAGACTGTTCTCCTTGCTAAGTGCAAAAGCAGCAAGCAGCCATGGAGGCAGCAAGAGGAATATGGGGAGACGTGCCCCAGCCAGTGTCTCGGGGTGGAGTGTCTCCCCATATTCCTCTCGCTGCCTCCATGGCTGCTTGCTGCTTTTGCACTTAAACATAGCACGGAGAAAAGTCTCCCAACAAGGGCCGGAAAAAGAGGCAAGTAGAGGGGTGCTTCGCTCCCGCTCTGGAATATGGAGCGAGTCTCCATCCGCTGCCGTCACCCTTCTCCTCTCAGGACAGGCAAGGAGGGAGGGCAAGGGGAGGGTGAGAGGGGGGGGAAAAGCCAGCCAACAGGGAGCCACAGCAGGGGGACAAAAGAGCTTCATTTATCTGGGAACCTGAAATGACTCTTTATTTAAATCTGGTAAAAAGCACCCAAAGAAGAATGAACAACATCAGCAAAAAACAACAACCCAATCCTCGCCTGTTTTTGGAAATGGTTCAAGAGGGAACTCGCACGTCGCGCACGCGCACACACACACACAGAGGGAGAAAGAGAGAGGGAGAAAGAGAAATATGAGAGGGAGGTAGAGAGAAAGAGAGAGATGAGAGACAGAGGACTGCCTGCCTTTCCCTGCTTCAGTAGGGCTGCTCCCCTCGAGGCAAACTCGTGGCACTGAGAGTCACTCCTTTTGTAATGCAAGGTTTATTTTTGTATCTTTCCAGAGACAGAAAGAACGTGGCCAAATTTCCTTACAGTTATTCTCTGGGTGTGGGGGTTGGGAAGTGGGGGAGAGGGGGGGGGGAAGGGAGGAACACACACACACAGAGAGAATGAGAGTCTATTCCCCCTAAAATCCTTGATTTGTCTTATCTAATCTACTGAGCTGCAGAACAAGAAGAAGCACAAGACGACAAAAAACCTGACAGGGGTGCAGAATTTGGGGAAGGGAAAGAAAAGACAGCTGCGGGAGGACAACCTTGAAGGCAGGGAGTTCCTGCGCTAAAACGTTTTAGTCTGAGGAGCAACCTTGGGCATGCACAGACTGCTGGCAGAAAGGAGGGTGGGACACAGAGGAGAAGCCTGGAAAGAGCGTGGAGAGGAGATGGGTTGTTAGTTGAGCCTTGGTCTGTCCGTTTGTGAGCTGAGCCTCCTTTATAGCCAGCTCTTCCCATTCAAGAGTGCAGAGACTTCCTTCCTGGTGTAGAATCAGAACTTGTAGGATCCGGTTATTTCACTTTTCCCAGTAGCTTATTCCCCACCCCCCTGAAATTAAAGCAGCAGGCGTTTCCCTCTGGTTAAGCAAAGTGTTTTCTAGCTGGTAATAATTTATCTTATGAAATGGTGAGGAAGCGAAGGTTTAAGAAAGTTAGGCTCCTATGATTTTTAATGACTATGACTGGAGATGATAGTTACTACATGAGGAATGAGTGACTTTTAGATGAAAGAAAGAGGGGGAGAGAGAGGGGAGAGAGAGAGAGGGAGAGGGAGAGGGAGAGGGAGAGGGAAAATATGTGTTAGAGGAAAGAGGGGGGGGGGGGGGGGGGGGGGGGGGGGGGGGGGGGCGGGCGGGGGGGGGGGGGGGGGGGAGGGAGAGGGAGAGGGAGAGAGAGAGAGAGAGAGAGAGAGAGACAGTATTCCCCCTCCCCCTAAAATCCTGACAGGGATTTATAAAATCTGTACAACAATCCATGTCTTGCTATTTATTCTTCATTTGGCATTTTACCAGGGGTGAAATGCTCCCGGTTCACTCTTACCTGTCGGTCTCCGTAGAGCCGGTCGCCAAGGTAGCGCGAGGCACCGCCCACCCGCCCGGACGCCGCCTAGACGCCACCATTTGGGTTCTTTTACCCTCTGCGCATGCGCAAAGCGTTCTGTGCATTCGCAGAGGGTAAAAGAACTCAAATGGCGGCGTCCGGGCAGGTGGGCAGCGCCTCGCACTACCTTGGCGACCGGCTCTACGGCGACCGACAGGTAAGAGCAAACCGGGAGCATTTCACCCCTGCATTTTACATTAGAATACTTTCTCCCAAACTCCATGATGCTCTCTGTAAAGAATAAAATACAGCTCCTATGATTTTCAATGATTATGACTGGAGATGATAGTTACTATGTGAGGAATGAGTGGCTTTGAGATGAAAGAGGGGGGGGAGGCGAGAGAGAGAGAAAGAGAGAGGGAGAGAGAGAGAGAGAGAGAGAGAGAGAGAGAGAGAGAGAGAGAGAGAGAGAGGAATGGAATGGAATGGAATTTTCATTACCAAACTAGGTAACATCATCAGTACTAGAAGGGAGTGGAGTTTGCTCTTATTTTCATATACTAGTGGCTTCCCCCTGTCCGTGTTGATCAGTTGCTTCACAAACAGTGTTTTCATTGGTGCCAGGTTCCCACTGTCAGGAAGTTTCTCCTTAGTTTTAGGTTGCTTCTCTCTTTGTTTAGTTTCCATCTATTGCTTCTTGTTTTGCCTTCTGCTTCTTTAGAAAATACATCCCCCCGCTTTCTGTGGCAGCCCCTCAAAAGCCTGTTTTGTGACCTGCCTATCACACTCTTGGGCAAAGCATGCGAGCCATTTCCTCCTTTCAGTGGTGCCATGAAAGTACATCTATAGTATGTAGATAATAAAGTTGAAAAAAGGTGAACAACATTTTTACAGAACTATAGATATGCTGAGGCTGGGTGTGACAAGGAATGGCTGGGAGGGGAGGGGCCAGGCGAGGCACCCCTTGATGTGAGTGACATTGAGTTGGCCATGCCCACCCAGTCACATGACCAGGAAGCCATGCCCATCCAGTCACATGACCATGAAGCCACGCCCATCCAGTCACATGACCATCAAGCCACACCCACACAATAAGCCACGCCCACAGAACCGGTAATAAAAAAAATTTAGAACCCACCCCTGGATAGGAGAGAAGGCCAATCCTTGGAGCATCCCATACTGTAATGTCCAAGGATTTGTCCTTTCCTTCCCTGATATCATTGACTGGGATAACTCCGTGAAGAACTGGAATATATCTAAAAGTCCTAGTAAACTCTGTCCCATTTTGAGATAAAACTAGACTAACTCTTATATTCAGTACCCATCTCTGAATACATTAATCTCTCCTATGCACTACCAACAATCATGAAGAATTCCTGCAACATTATTTAGCATCACTGTTATATTCTGTTACAGTCCTTGGAATAGACTGGCTTCAGGGTCACTTTCTATCCACAGCATGGAAAGCATCAAGCCCTCTCCCTACTTACCACCCCACATCAGGAACTTCCTTCCATTTTGCCTGCCACATATGCATAGATTCTGTTCCCTCCATCTATTTTGTTTCCATAATGTCTGCCTTGCTCCTGGAGATCAAATTTCTACAAAACACTATTATCTAATGCAGTAAATAGAACTGCCGTGCTTAAAAGATTTACAATGAGAATTTACAAGTGAGATTCATCCTTCTACACTACCACTGGTCTAATTTTTGTTGTTGTTGTTGTTAAAGAAAGTTGGGTCCTTAGTATAGCCTGACCTGTCACCAGTCCTATCCTGTAAGACTCTTGCTTACTGAAGGTAGACTCCTTCTGTAAAACTCATCAACAGCAGGACCCTTAATGTCAGGCTCAACGAACCAAGCATGACATGACACATGGGAGTTACTCCTGAGTAGTTTCTTTAGTGTTGTTCGTCTATAGACAGAAATCTTGCCAGACTGAAGCAACTATCTGCATGATATACTCTGTAAATTACTGGGGGGGGGGGGGAGAGGCAGGAATGCACTTTCCCCCACTTCCTGCATTCCAAGGATTCCAAACTCCACTATCTCTTTGCTCTCTGGGAAAGAGCCCCTGCCTCATGCGACTCTGGACTGCAGTCTACCACACATATATAAGTAGGCTCAGAGAGATGACCTTGCCTTTCACTTGCCTATCAGGGAGAATAGCATCACAATAACTTGCAATGTTTCCTCCTTACTTGTGGGAAGACCTTTTGCAGCTCTACGACAAGAGCTGGCCAGTTAGACATTTTGGATTACAGTATTCAAAAATTCATATTCAGCATTGAGCTCAGTCTAATGCTTTACTTTAATCATACACAATCATATAATAATCTTTGGCAACTTCTTTTCCTGTCCTGGTAAAATTCCTGTTTAGCTAATTATTTAATTTGTTTAATTGCTGTTGCTGTTTTTCACCAGGTTCTGGAACATACATCCTGGTGCACCTCTGCATTGAAACCCACTCCATCTCTGCTGGAGGATAAGAAGAATCAGAAATGTAGTTTGGACTCCTAGCATATAAGGGGCAACCTGGAATCTCTTAGTCACTGGGATGGTTAATCTAGGCTTCCAGTGATCCTTGGAGACGTCAGAAGCTGTATGTTTCCTTTGCCTCCTTAAATAGTTCCATCTGCAATTCTGCTGTGAAGTGCAAAACTCGTTTGTATGCAAGTTTATTCTCTACAATCAATTTATTTATCTCACCTTTTGCATCTCCTTCAGGAATGGGGAGCTGAAATTATGTTTTGCTGTTTAGCTGGGCTTAATGACCAAATGTACAGGATAAAAATATAAACATATTTTAAATATAAATTAAATTTTTCCTTCCGCATAGAGGCATCTCACATTTTAAGATCCACACAAACAAGCTCTTTCATTCAGGTGGTCATTCTAGATTTACAATAATGCAAGTCACTGAAATTTGACTAATATAAAACCTGCAATTATATAACTCTGCTATGGTGACATTTTAAAAATGTAGATTATGGGTTTTCTACAAATCTATGGAGAAAATTATACATGTTATATCAAAGGCATTAGAAGTATGCATGCTTTAAAAATGATTTGGGAGAAAAGCTTCAGGTCTCATGTGAATGCAGTGCCTCTCTGCCATTTAATGAAGAGGACTGACATTTTTGAGGTTGCTTTGTAAGCCTGGGGAAAAAGAAAAAAAAAAGAGGGTGACATTGAAACCTAAAAAAATATTTGGTCTACTTAAATGAATAGTAGAGATGTGCTATGCTCGTTTGATGTCTGGAGTACTCCTTCTGAATCATTTTTAAAAAGTGCACAGTTGTAAAAGACACACATACTATAGAATAATACAGGGTATGGAAAACATAGCAAACATAGAATGTACATAGAATTCAAATCAATAGTACCAGCTCTGTATTTTTCATGAGTATTATACAATCCACAATGATTGCCTTCCATTAGGGCAGGGGTGTCAAACTCGATTTCATTGAGGGCTGCATCAGGGTTGTGTTTGACCTCGGGGCCGGGTGGGTGTGGCCGGGTTGGGTGTGGCCAACTCGACATCACTCGTGTCAGGGCACTCCTCCGAGGCTCTGTTTTCAGCTGCGACGGCCTCCTGCAGCACTCTGCCAGTGAAAACGGAGCTCGGGAGGACTGCACACAGCCTTCCCGAGCTCCATTTTTGCTGGCAGAGGCATCGTGCGCTGGTCCTTCACTGTTTCCAGGGCGGCCCTGCGGGCCAGATCTAAGCATCCTTGAGTTTGACACCCCTGCATTGGGGCAATTTGTATGTTGCTCTGTCTTGCGTGGTTCCATTACATTCCCACCATAAATTTCCTCTAAAACAGGGGTGTCAAACTCGCGGCCTGGATGCATCATGCGCTGGCCACGCCCACCCCCATTTTAGCGAAGGGGAAAAAAGTTGCAATATGTTACGTGACGACAATGTGATGATGTGAGTTTGACACCCCTGCTCTAAAGGACCAGTCATGTTAGTAAAAACTTCTCTTTGGGATATCAAGGAAGTAAGCTATGTTTCAAAAGCATGTAATTTTTGCTCCACATAAACATTCACTCAATATTTTTTCATGGATATGATATAAGAAAAGAAGATTATAAGGAGAAGACAACTGCAATGATGGGAGCTAGAAAATATAGAACAAAAGAAGGGAGAAAACCAGTAATAAACATTTTATGAAGCAGATAATTGCTTATAAAGAAGCCAACTTTTAAAGGCAATTGATATAATCCTGCCAAGTGCACATAAACAAGGAAATAACTCTCTCTGCAACTGCTAAGCACTTCTTTAAATGGGACAGATAGCTGCAGCAAAAAAAAAAAAAAAAAAAAGGTCTCAGATGCCAAAGCAGATTAACAAAAAAACAAAGCAAAACAAAAAAAGAAACAAAAAGAAAGACTGATAATGATAGAGGAGGAGGAGGCGGCGGCATATATGAAATCTATTTATTTCATCTTCCTGTATTTCCTGTTGGGCAACATAAGATAGAAAGTACTGGCCAGTACATGCAAAGGGGCTGCTCATATGGCTAATGACATTTTATTAAGGTGATAACTGCACTGCAATTCTAATACTATACCTCAGGGCAGCTTAAAGAAATACTTCTGTCTTAGGACCTTTTTCCACAAATGAGTTTAAGTGTTAATCAGTGATTAATAATCACCCTTCCCGCATCAGCCAAAAACAATATTGGCATGTAATTTGCTATCCCCACCACTGAACCTACCATGCCTCAGTTATCTTTGTTTCCGGCCATTGCCTGTCCTAGACTTCCTTTCAGGGTATGAATGACAAAGCCAAACAGTAAAATATTACATTAGCACTAGTGCTGTTAATGATAACTTATATCTGTCTCCCTTATGAGCTGGGAACTGGATAAAATGTAAAGAGCCAGAAAACGAAGCCTGGGCATGGCTGAACCATGGCTAAATCCAGATAAAGATATGCCTTGGGTTCAAGGGGCTGAAAGATTCTTGATTATGATTTGCAAAATAGAGCAACACCACACCCTCTACAGTTTTTAGAAATAAATCTGAATAATCTTTTTTTTTTAATGATCTGAGACTTTAAGACCCAAGATCTAGCATTTAACTTGGTGTATTAAGCAATTTGTTTAGCACTTCAAAATGTAAAGATACAAAATATTTCACAGCTTTTAATTTAATGTTATGTATGTGTGTCTCTGTCTGTGTATATGCATTTGAATGAGGAAGCCCAAAAGCTTTTTTTTTTTTTTTTTTTTTTTTTTTTTTTTTTGTTTTTTTTTTTTTTTTTTTTTTGGAATATCTATCAGGGCCTCCAGTCACAGGTTTTAAGGGTTTTTATTAAGCCATCCAAATAGGGTTTTATTTCCCCCCCCCCCAAAGAAAGAATTGGAGTTCTTCAATTAAAAAGTCAGCATATAGCCTTCAGCAGGGAAGACATATGTTTATCTCAGAGTATAATGAAGTTCCTTACTTTAGCAGAGGGCGAACTAGCTCACTTTGAAGTAAATGAAGTAAACCTTTGATTTTACATTTGAATTTGGTTTCAAAGTTGCCCTCTGTTGATAAAGAATGCACACTGATTTTTATTAAAAAGACTCAACAACAATACAGTCTAGTAAAGAAAGGCTGCAGAAACATCTGTTTTTGAGTTTTCTTAGATATACTGTAGCTGTAGAAAAAAGTTTAACCATAGGATTGTGAGGAGAGGGAAAAGTCCTAGGTTTGATACTTGCCATTCCCATTAAATTGTGGGAAGAAAACATTTGAAATATTGGAGAACTATTACTTATCTGTGTAGACCAAGGTTAGGGAATTTTTTCAGCATTCTCGCACAACATGTCCCAGTGTTGTGGTTTCAGTGAAGGGTGTGGCCAGAGTTATGGTTCATCTTCATACATTGCAGTTTTTATTTAGAAGTATTGTGAATGGATAGAATTACAGCCTCAGTGACCTTTTTAAAATATTAAGGGATTTTGAATTGAAGCTAAATGGACAAATCGGCTGCATTGGTATATAAAGCAACTTCTTGTGTTCTATGCCCACATAATACTGTTTCTCAACTGTGGCAACTTTAAACTGTATGGCCTTCATTTCTCAGAATTCCCCAACCAGCATGCTGCCATAAAGCTTTAATTACTGAAAATGTAACTAGAGTTATCATACATAATACACATATAATAACACACACAGCATCACACAAGGGTTCAGTTGAGAAATTCTAGAGCTAAAGGCTCTGACTCCACTAGTCAGTTCAGAAAATAAATGAAGGCTGTGACATCATGAATCTTTCAACTTTCATAAGGTCCATTTCAACCTATCTTATTTCCCATATCTCACTGGTCTCACTCCCCACTACCACCATCACCACTATAGATCAGGTTCTGTCTACAAACATACCAGTTTCAGCCTGCTCTGTTACAGTCTAACTAGCCTGGATAGGAGCAATTTACTTCCTACACCTTTTCAAGAAAAAGTGCAACAGGTAGTCCTCGTTTAATGACTTTCCTCTCTGGCTTACCTGGCATGCCCGAAACACAACTAGATGAGCTATATCTACTTATTGTAAGGCTACATTAACTATATCTTGCAAGTCTGAAAGTACAAACTTCCTGCCTGTCACTTTTAACTGTTAGACCTGTGTAAGGGCAGGTTCATTCTAAGTTTCTTTCTTTGACTGTTAAACGTTTGCAGGCTCCTGTCTCTCTTCTCTGATGGTTTCCTAGGCAGCATCTCCTCTCCTCTTTTTTTCAAGATTATTCATGCATTCCATTACAGTGACTGACTTGTTTGGCAACTGTTCACAGTTACGACGGTGATGAAAAAGTAACTTTGTGACTTGTGCAGGTCTGTAAAGCAAAGGAAATCTGAAATCTGATTTTAAGTAAAGTTGCAATTTCGCTTAGTGACTACTTCACTTAATGATCAAATTATCAGTCCCAATTGATAAGTTAAAGGACGACCTATATGGTATCTGAATGTGCCTCAGGTGGAAAAGAGGCACCTGGAAGACAGGGAAGTCCAGAAAAACATATAAGAGGGAACAAGTATGAATCCACACATGCTGGTACATACATGTGGAGAAAAACTGTATCCAAGGAGGGGCCAGAATACATCCGAAGGGACAATGATGGATAATAGACAGGTAATTCCCTTACATGGCCATTATAAGTCCAGTTGTAAAAAAGGAACAAATAAACTTATTACCAGGTACTTTCAAGCTGCAGCTGCTGGTTTGAAATCACCCAAAAGATATGTAATAACACCTTAGCTCTACTGTATTTTTTCTTTGGCATAGAGCACATAAAGAAAATTATAGAGAAGGAAAGAGAGAAACCAGCCGCCTTTGGTAGTTTTTATAGGTACATTTTGCACCTGTTTCTCCTCTAAAAGATGAAGTGCAAACCACATGATGAAATCTGCCGAGCAACATGGTTTATACTCGTTCCAAACCAAAGTGTCCAACCTACCAGCTGTCTAGGCATAACCCAAAGCAGCAGGGAATGTTTGGGTGGCCTCTTATTTTTCCTTGCTGTTACCAGATGAGTCTGCAGAACTAGACTCATCACTGGCTGGGTTTAAAAAAGGGTACCAGTGCCAAGCTGCAATAGAACATTGCAGATCTTCCAAGGGAGGAATTTTCTGCTTCTGAAAAATTTAGTGAACCTATATAAAAAAAGCAAAACAATCTCACAACAGGCAATGGATATACAGCTTTGTAAAATGCCTGAACCTGACTCTTCTTTGGTCCATGCCTCCTCCAATTCCAGGTGTCACGGAGCTAGAGTCTTACATATTAGCTGGCAAGAAGAGTGACTGATGGATGGCCATAGAAGGCTTCTTCCAAGGACAGAAATACCTCTGGTGATTTCCCCATTCAATTCACCTTCTTCTCCTGCCAAGGTTGGAAGCCCAGCTTTATATAAATAACACAGTCCACTATCCAGCTGGCCATAAGAAAAATAATAGAATGATTTCTAGCCAATCAGATGATTCCTATATTGGAGCAACTTGATATGAAATACATAAAAGGCAGTAGTGGGTTCTAAACCCCGTCACTACTGGTTCACTTGTGAGCGCGCATGTGGGCGGGCGGGTGGGCGGAGCCTGCCGGCGCTACCGGTTTGCAGAACCGGGCCGAACCGGGAGCAACCCACTGCTGATAAAAGAGAGGCTGCTGGTTTTGGTCATCCCATTTTTCTTTTTTTCTTTCTAGAAACGGATCTCTGGATACAGTGCAACATACATTACTTCTACCACTAACTACTCAATGTGTAAACACTGCCTTGAGACACAGGATCTTTCTGCTACTTCAGAATCTGTCTACTGATTCATGGAGTTCGGCTCTTTCAAAAACGTCTTTCAAAAACAATATCAGATTTGCTACCTGCTCCTTAAAATGTACTCCAGTTGTGGGGACCCCAATCAAGTCACTAGGCCCTCATTCCTGGGATGAAACTAATATCCATACATGCTAGAAGAAGTCAAGCTAGTATGTCTGGATGACAAAGGAGCCTACAATGCCCATCATATTTCATCTTGAAAGAATTGGCAGGATGGGACCCCCAATTCATTACAAAGGGAAAGGGGGTTTTATAGCTTGGCAATTCCTCATAGGAAATTCCCTGATGTTTTAAAAAATGATATATTTTTGCATGTGATCAGACAAATGTACACAATGTATGTCTGCATTGAACATGAGTCGATATGGTAATGCAAGCATTTTTCCTCATTTCATGTTGAGTAAAGGTGAGATGACCATTTGGATGACATACCTGTCATCTTCAAAAACATCAGAGGAATTGGGCAATGAAAAATATGATGGCAAGAAAGTGTCTTCAATCTAGGTTCAAGATCTCATGGCAGTAGCAATTAGCTATTTTAAAGGTTTTCTTATTTCTTTCCCCTCTCCTTGCTTGTTCTAGCATCCTGATTGATGAAGAGATTTGGAAAATTCAGAAAGAACATATTTTGTGTTATTTTAGCTGATCCCAGTAAAGGCATTACCCAGCTTGAAGGATACTGTGACTGCAGGGCTAAAAATAGTAGTGCCAGGATATACTGCATCCTCTCCTCACACTGAGAAGATTTAGTAATACAAAATGAAGAATTATAGATTTGCTTATTCCTGAAAACTACTGGAAAAAACAAACAAATAAAAACAGAGCTGGGACAAGTCTGAAGCAGACTATCAGTGTTTGATATGGTTGGATGCTACCTGTCATGGCCCCCTCGGAGCCCGGTTCGGAGGAAGAGGAGGAGGAGGAGGTGGAGGAGGAAGAGGAAGAAGAATCAGGACCGTCCAACAGGGATGGCACGTTTCCCTTGGCATGTTTGAAGAGGCCAGGATCTGAGGATGATGCTGTCCCAGGTCCCTAAGGCATTGGGGGAGGTGGTTGACCAGACAGACAACTGACTCCCTTCACAGACACAGGGGAGGATCGGCTGCTGATAGGCAGTTGTGCTGATAGGCAGCCAATCTCCTCTGATGAGGAACAGCTGCCTCCTCCAGTGATCCAAGGGCATGGAGAGTGGAGCGTAAGCAAGCCCAGAGAAGGGCTGCAAGGCTACTCGGGAGAAGATCGCCCCAGCCCTCCTCACAAGGAGCACCTGGAGTGGAGTAACTTAAGGAGAAGCCATGGGGAGTTAATCTTTGCCAGGAACAATTGTTTTGTTTTGGATTACATCCCCCTGGCTTTGACTCAGGCCTTTTTGCCTTTGCTTTGAGGACTGCTGTTTGTCTTGTCCTAGCCTTGTGGCCTGCTTTTGCCCTTTGCTTTGCTTTACCTTCAGAACTGCCTTTGCCTTGTACCTTGTCTTTGCCCTGACATTTGTCTTATGTCTGAACTTTGCCTTGTGGACTTTCCTGATAATATATGGGCTGTTGTTTGGGGGACTGAAGTGGCTGCCTTCAGGATGGGGTGGTGCCTAACTGGTCGTGGGAGGGCTGTTTGTTGAACACTTCTTGAGGTCAATAAAGGATCTCTAAAGGCCTGCCTTGTCTTGACCATCTGGGTCATAACACTACCTGGAGTGTTCATACGGAAGGTAAAAGGAAAGTCTATTCCTGCTTTTCCACAAATAGGTATTCAAGATAGCTTTTGCTATATAAAAATATTTCCCAACATGGTATCCATCAGATATACTGCATTTCAACTCTCATAATCTCCCAGCCAGTACAGCCAGAGGAACTATCAAAGTTGAAGGATAACACATCTAGAAGACACCAAGCTGGGAAAAGCTGCTGTAGATACAGCATTTCTTAAGTACTTGATTTTTGGACTAATTTTTGGTCCTTTAAGTACAGAAATGTTGGGGGTAGTGGTGGTGGAATAGAAACATGTACCGTATTTTTCAGACTATAAGACACACTTTCCCACCCCCGAAAAGTGGGTGGAAATGTCTGTACGTCTTATAGAGTGAATATGGGCCTGTTTTGGGCCTCGCAAACCCTCCGTGCTTCCCATTTTTGCCCTCCCCGGCATCCAGAAGCACTCTGCAGGCCAAAAATGGGCCCGTTTTTGGCCTCTGGAGGCCTCCGCGGGTCCTGTTTTTGCCCTCCCTAGTGTCGGGGAGGCTGAAAACGGGACACGTGGAGGGTTTGGGAGGCCTCCGCAGAATGATTCTGGATGCTGGGGAGGGCAAAAACGGGATGCGCAGAGGCCAAAATCTTTTTCCCCCTTGTTTTCCTTCTCTAAACCTAGGTGCGTCTTATAGTCTGGTGCATCTTATAGTCCGAAAAATACGGTAACTTAATGTTGAGGCTCTGTATCAATAGAGACCTGAAAGTCACATCTAAAAATGTTACTATTCATGTATATCTGAGGGGAAGGAGAAGGAGAAGGAGAAGGAGAAGGAGAAGGGGAGAATCCATGTAGGAATCATACTTCTGACTGTTTGCCCAGCTGATGATTGCTAGAAACAGCCCACAGTCACTTTCATTCTCACTCTTGTTTCATTTCCCCCTGAACTTCCATAGCAACCCATCTGCAGTGAGTGACTCTAATGTTTAATGGTCCTGCCATTAGCACTAATGCATTCCAAACACTCAGCATCTGCTGTTGCGCATTCATATGGAAACACAAAAATAACCACATTCAGTGCAATCTGTCATAAATTCCAGCTTGAGGTTATAAAATGACATACTAAGAGAGTGAAAGAGAGAAATGGCCAAAATTAATGATACACTTGGTTAAAAAAAACAAAAGGAACAATAAAAAAAAACAGGCAAGTAAATACCCAATAAATAAATAAGGAAGATGTACAAGGTATTAAAAAAATACCAGGAAAAGAATGGTACTGCTAATGCTTACTCAGAACCATCCACAGAAAAAACAAGGAAATGTAGGTTTTTGAGAAATTATTTTCACAATAAAGCAGGAGACACAAGGAACTTTGATCAATCAATCAATCAATCAATCAATCAACCAACCAACCAACCAACCAACCAATCACCCTCATGTTAAATGTGAACAAATAATGTAATACAAACAATAGGGAAAATAATTGGGGAATTAAACAATTGCCAATGGAACAGGTTATAATGAGAACACCAGTAGATGCAAATACATAAATATTCTGATATTGTTGCTTCTTTAAAATACCTGACCAGGAAGATGGTATCCTAACATCAGAACAAGGCTTGAATGTAGAATTAAGCAATTATCTTTACCAAGTTCATAAATGATTTCCAGTACAAGAACCAGAATACAGTATATGATTTTATATTTTAGTAGAAGAAAAGCACTGTATTAACCAACATGATAAAGAGGGCACATATGAAAAAAAAGGGCTTCATTCTTGGGTGAGGAATTTTGAATAATGAAATCGAACAAATAGCCAGCTGTTGTGATCTAAGAGCTGCAATATCCTATATTCAGTCTCCCAGGTAAAACCATTCTGCCTTTCCTTCTTAATTTCCCCCCCCCCTCCACAGAGATTATAAACATAGAATGGAGGGAATAACAGGACTATAATATTTTATTATGTGAAGGGGTTCTTCCAGATCATGTCTATAGTACACTGAGGGGGTTTGGAGGTATGCATATGTATTAGATTTACATACTAATGATAAAATGATTAGTACATGCTGGTAAGTCTTAATCAAAACAGAATGAGGGAGAATTATGAGACTGGAAAACTACTTTTTTTTTTTTTTCTTTTAATTAAATATTTCTGTTTAATTTATGGTTGATTTCAATGTTTCATTTTTAAGATGTTTCTTT
>QLTV01003274.1:1126669-1148448 GCA_003457575.1 Thermophis baileyi
CTGTTCTGAGTGGAACCTGTCCTGTTAAACCGCTGTATGGTCTTGGCCACCATGCTGCAGCTCAGTTTCAGGGTCTTGGCAATCTTCTTATAGCCTAGGCCATCTTTATGTAGAGCAACAATTCATTTTTTCAGATCCTCAAAGAGTTCATTGCCATGAGGTGCCATGTTGAACTTCCAGTGACCAATATGAGAATGAGAGCGATAACACCAAATTTAACACAGCTGCTCCCCCTTCACACCTGAGACCTTGTACCACTAACGAGTCACATGACACCAGGCAGGGAAAAGGGCTACTTGGGCCCCATTTGGACATGATCACTTAGGGGTGTACTCACTTTTGTTGCCAGCAGTTTAGACATTAATGGCTGTGTGTTGCATTATTTTGAGGGGACAGCACATTTACACTGTTATACAAGCTGTATACTCACTACTTTACATTGTAGCCAAGTGTCATTTCTTCAGTGTTGTCACATGAAAAGTTATACTTAAATATTTACAAAATGTGAGGGGGTGTACTCACTTCTATGGCATACTGTATATTCCCAAAACCTGTGAGGTGTTCAGCTACTGCAGCAAATGAAGCTGCACTTATTTCTTTCACTGTATATATAATGTCTCCCCACAGACCATTACAGTTAGCTGTTTATATAGTCTCATGCATCAGCTCCTTTCTATAACATTACTGTCACTCATACACATACGGTACATACACAAATACTTTCACCCTCAGGATTTTGAGTGAATATAACTAAATCTTCCTAAGTCCCACACAAATATCCTGCAACTGAGAGAGACTATTTTCTTTTCTTTTATCCAATATATAAAGCAATTTTCTATCCAAAAATTTCACCCATGATACCTATAAGAAAAGGAAATACACAGATAAATAATAATAAAAAAATCTATTAAAATAATACAAAAAATATGCACCACCATTAAAGTAGCACTAACAGCTAAACTGAAGAGATGCATCTTTGTTGTCTTTCTAAAAAGTGGAAGGGGAAGGACAAATCACAATTCCAGAAGAAGACTAATACAGCAGGAATTATTTCTTTCTTATTTGACAAATGAGAGTCACAAGAAGAATATGTAACTTATTGTTTGAGGTTGTTCAAGGATAGCAGCACAATCCATCTATAGCAGCCTTCCCCAACCTTGTGCACTACAGATGTGTTGGTCACCCAGCTTAGAGAACTTCCAGCCATTGTTGCCAAAAGATTCTAGGAGCTACAGTCCCAACAGTGGGAAGGGCTGTTTTATGTGTATTTTCAAAAAAAGGGCTCTCAGTGTAAGCATTGGACAGCCCAGGATTTAAATTCATTCCAGAGGTTAAGGGGTAAGCTCTGCCAGTTGGGGCCTATTTCTTTTATGAAATGTGGAGACAATTGAAGCCAATGATTGAATGCACAAGCAAAAGCAAACAGCTTGTTTTGTGTTATCAGGGTGTTCCTTGGAGCCACTCGTGTTCCTTCTTTCCCAAGTTTACAGTGGCCACGCCACTTGTGTAATTGCCTGAAACAAAAGTATATTTTTAAAAAAGGGACAGCAATATTAGAACTCGTTTCTCTGGCAAATATATTCTGCTCTCAAATTCTTAACCACAATATCTTTGGGGCAAAAGGAGGGAGGCCTTATATGAGGGAAACCATTAGGAGCCCATACAGAGTAATAAAAGGTAGACACAGACTTCACAGAGGAAAGCTTACCCGTTTCCAATTACTCTTTTCTGCTTGCTTTAATTGTAATTTTTTCTGCAATTGTCAGGTCTGCACTGGCTTCTGAAATGGCTGTGATAATTAAAGGGTGCTTCCATGTCCTGCTGTCTTTCATCCCCAATGCCTTAGAAAGTAGCCAGAAATTACGTTACTATTGCCTTCATGTCTGCAGACCCCCTATGTATTTATTTAGCCATCTAGCTATGTTTAGATGTATCTTCAATTGTTACTGACTCTGAGTGCCTTATATAGCCCTCTGCCATAAACAGGGTTAAAACAATAAGAATAATAAACAATTACAAAACAGCAGTCTAATACTAACACCCTTTTCATGCCCCAAAGAATAGTGACAAGGCAATTAAAACAGAATTCCCATAAGAGAATGGATCCATCTCAAAAAAACAACAACAAAAAACCAAAAACACCACCACCACCTGTGGTTATAGTCCTGTTCTCTGGGGAAATCAGGAATAAATCTATATGTGCCAGAACGCTTTAGATAATCTATTTTTTCTAGAGCTCTCCATAACTGCCGACTGCAATTCCATCACCTCCCCTCAGAAATGCAACTTTAGAAATTGACTGGTAGTTGTCCAAAATTGTCATGTTGAGCAATAGGTTTTTGAGGATGGGTCTACCACCCCCTCCTTCAAGATAGTTGACACTAACCCTCTGTCAAGGATGCATTCACTACTACTCTGACCCAGCTTCCTGTCGCCTCCCAGAAGGCTTTGAGCAACCAGAAAGGGTAAGGATCCAGACTACAGGTGACAGAATTGAGAACCCTGTTCAATTTCTCACATAACTTGCCAAAGTGGTATCCAACACAACAGAGTGCTGCTTTGAGGAATTTACTAATAAGTAGGATAAAACTGGGCAGATCTGTTCAGAGTTGGATACCACTTTGAACAGATCTGCCCAGTTTTATCCTACTTATTAGCACATTCCTCAAAGCACCACTCTGTTCTGTTCTAACTCATCGTAATAGGGTTTAGCAAAGACATGGGTGAGAAGGGAATACATGAAAAAGAGTTGTAGAGTTTTTGCTCTCTTCTCTACCAATCTCCTCCTCTACTTAAGAAAATCAGGAGACCCTCTCCAAGGTTCTTCACTGTGTTACAGGGAATCTATAAGCATGCTTAGCAATGCCTTCCCTCAACATCTTGTGATTTCCTCTTGTCACTCCCAATCTAAGCCCTGCAGCATATTTCACCTAACAATCTCCAGTGATATTTAGTGACTGTTGTTCTTTGCATTTTTAACAGATGGTTTTATTTTTTCAGTGCTGACCTACGTTCCTGTTTTTTGCTGAATTTTTGTGTTTTCTTGTTTATGACTTTTCTTGTAAACCACTTTGACATTTAAAGAACTGAGCTGGATTTTTTTTTTAAATATCTATAAGCGACAAAACTCACTCTTGCTTGGTGTGATTGCTGATGATTTCGATGAAATGCCTGCTTATTGATCTGCATGGTTTAAAAATACATGCAACTCTTTGCCATAGGCAGGTATGATAGGAATCTGCCCTACAATGACAGAAATCTGATCCCTGGGCTAGAGGAAATGTTCTTTTGCTGCTCTTCACCGACTCAGTGCTGTCTCCTGCTAATCGGGACAGACAGCTGCTACACACACTAACACTTAGCAAGTGAACTACAGGATATGTTAATAGAGAGCAAAGTAGCAGCAGCAGCAGCAACTGCAGTAAGAGGATTTTAAAATCACTGAGGCTTTTTCTTTGGAGGTGTGTGTGGAATGTGTTCAAGGAGAAAGGAGACCTGAAAATTAAAACAACTGGACTTGGGGAAGATAAACAGAGGCTAGAAAATCCCTCTAGCCAGGGCCTCCCTTCTTTTCTGTCCCATTTTCCTTCTGCTGTTATTTGTTGGAGGATTGGAATAAATAGCACGCATTTCAGTTTGTCCTGTGATTATTTTGCTGGTGATAGATTTGGGCACAATTACCATACAGATGCCTGAAAAGGCTCAACTGTCCCTACAGAGACTCAGCTGGGCTATTGCAATAAAAGGAGGAAAGGGACCCAAAGCATCCTTAGGCTGAGAAGGAGAAAAGGCCGTATGACAGAAATAGGGGGATCCCCCTTCCCTGCCCCTGTTTAGATTTTCAACATGGTGAATTAGGTTGGAGAAACTGCTCTTCTCTCAACTAATTTCCAGAATTAAACCAAAGCTGTTGGTAATCGGTAGAGTGGGAAGGAAAGGATTGGAAAAAAAAATGTTTTCACCCTTGATTCCAGTCTACAAAGAAAAATGGACTCTTTTCATTCCTTTTGCTTTGCCTCATAAGGATCAAAGTTATCTTCCTGGCACCACAGCACTACCCATAATAATCTAAACTCCAAATAATTTGGAGGAAGAATAGGAAAGGAAAAGTTGAAAATGTTTTCAGAAGAGAAACAAAAAACGCAAGAAGAATGAGCTAATTGTGCATATCAGAGATGAAGGGGACCAGGAAAGGAATCATTAAGCTCTTCTTTATTCTGGGGTTGCTGAATGTCTGAGATAACAGAGATGAAAGATGATTTGCTTATATTTACATGATGGCACAGTGGCCCATGGGTCACAAATAATAGACAAAGACGCATTTCTGGCTGGAGTGGAAAAGGAAGTCACAGAAAGGGCCCTTTGCACTATTGATGGAGGTCACTGCCACCATCCTAGGAGAAGGGTTACAGACCTGCCAGTGGCAGATAACAACATATAACATGGCACCATCTCTGTGGGGGTACTGTTTAAAAAAAAACCTTAACTGTTTCCTTCTTTGCAGCCCAAGTCATTTCTATTAGACTCTGCTGGGTACCAGCAAAGAGAGGAAATGGAGTGAGACCTAAAGACATTAATCTGCCAGGTGCATAAACTAGCTTCCAAGCCATCAAGCATGTTGTTATGGGTTGGAGATTTAAAGATTTGTGGAGAAAACCTAGAATCATCTAGCCTAACTTGTTTAATGCCAAGAAATTCATGAAGTGTCTCTTGGTAAGTCATACATTTTAATAGAAATGTTAAATCCTGAATCATTTATTGATCTGCTTTTCTGGGCAGGCTGCTGAAACTCTTAATCACTGTCACTGTTTACAATTCTAAATCATATTTCTATCACAAATCTGTTAAGAGTCAAATTCCATACCTTAAATCTAGCTTTCCTTGTTTAAACAGCCATGCTAAGCTCTTAATTGCTTCTTTGGGAAATGGTGGGTTAAATCTGCTAAATATATGTGCAACTCAAGCAGAACCAGGATAACAATATGTCATTTTTAAAGGAGCTGTTTTTCTAAAAAATATATATATAAATTCTTGTGCCATTTTTGACTGCCTCTGTGTAGCTTTGGATGAAACAATGCAAGCAAATGTTGCCCATTAAGTGACTTGGGAAAGGTGATTTTAAATCCATAATTGACCATAATTCTATACATTTGAACTCAGTGCACCCATTAAGTTTTAAAGTCAAAATTGGGCAGTAAATAGTTGTGTGACAATTCTGCTGTAAGATATATTAAGTTAGTTTCAGATTAGCTTAGTTTCCAGGATAATTATACCACTGACATTGTAAAGGTCTTAGCAAAAGATTGTCCTTTACTCCATATTGTTTGAATGTCCTTCTTTTGAAAGCAGAACATTACTTCACAAGATGATCACTTATTTCTGCCAACTGATGCCCAACACATGTTTCTCACTTTTGACCTGTAATGGCAGCCTCTTCTACCCTTTACTTCATGGGAGTATGACAGCCTACTATAAAAATTGATTAAATGATTAAAATGGCCAGAAGCTGGAAGTTTGCTGTACAAACCTGTACATTCTATACCACATTTTCCCAACAAGGCACACTTGAAATAACTTGGGACTGCAACTCCCAGAATCAATCAGTAGGCTGCCTAGAAATCCTGGAAGCTGCAATTTAAATCTGTTTGAAAGACATCCAATTGAGAAACATTCTTCTATATAAATTTATATAGAAGATCTGAAAACCCTCTGCTTATCATGTTATGATCCTGATTCTAACTGACCAGTTCCTCCATCTGGATCAATGCCATCCTTCAATTACTGACTTAGACTATTGGTTCTGAGAACCCAAATCTGTACAGCCCAACCCACCTCACTGGGTTGTTGTTGTTGTGGGGAAAATAGGAGGAAGAAGGTGTGTTAGATATGTTTGTTGCCTTGAGCTATTTATAAAAACAATAAAGGTGAGAAATAAAGAAAGAGAAAGAAAGTAAGAGATAGAGATAGAGAAAGAAAAAGAAAGAAAGAAAGAAAGAAAGAAAGAAAAGAAAAGAAGAAAGAAAGAAAGAAAGAAAGAAAGAAAGAAAGAAAGAAAGAAAGAAAGAAAGAAAGAAAGAAAGAAAGAAAGAAAGAAAGAAAGAAAGAAAGAAAATTATCTGGATTACTATTTCTACAAATTATCAGATAGGTATAGGCCAATAGATAATACCAAGAGTAAAAATAGATAGAATACATATAAAACTTAATTGCTCCTCTATATTGTTACTCAGGTTCAAATATTTTCATCTGAATTGCCTGGTGCCCAGTTTGAGAGTTTTCTCAGATGTAGTGATGCTATTCAGCTGAGTAACCACAGAGGCAGTCACATCAAGGGACAGGTCAAGACGGAATACAGAAAACCCTGTGCTGTGGGGTTTATGGAGCAACAATATTTGCTGCTCATTTCATGTCTGCTTATTTGAGTGGATAGGCAGAAAAATATAGTGGCTGCCCTCTGCCTCCTGCACTTATGCATTCACTATGTTATTAATATCTGGATGGGAGTGGAGCTGCTCCTGTGGGAATCAGGGCTCTGAACTAGAAATTTAGAGTTGTCAGCAAGGCAGCTTTGGAGATGTCACTCGTCTTCAAGGAGAAAACAGTTGTCTCCAGGCATTTATTATGTAATATTGAGATAACAAAACACTACTTGATTCTGGTTATGGAAATGAAAGCTAGACATATGAAAGTCAAACCTAAGTGGTGGAAGGGATTGTCCTCTATTCTCTCGCCACAGGCAGGAGAAGCTCAATGCCATCATTGTTCCTACACATTGCTATTGATATGCACACCTTAGGAAGAGACAGTATGCAGGCTCTCAGATGTCTGGATCTGTTGAAAGACTAGGGCATACAAGGATATAAATAGATCTCCATATCAAACATCCCTTCTCAAAAGCTGAGCCTCAGTATAGTTTGGAGAATATGACAGTCCAGTGGAAAACACAGTTTTGCTAAGCTTTAATAATGGAGTGAGAAAGCTATTTCTTCCCAGAGGCCAGACTAGTTCTAGGAAAATGCCCCAAAAGAAATGTCACAAATAAGTTGCCTTGACAGCCAAAGTACTGAAGATCCCAAGACTGCAGCCGCGCAGGCCCTTAGAATCTCCAAGGACCCTTCTATTTCATTTCATGTGCTATGTCTCCACTTAGATCAGGGCTGTCAAACTCAAGGTCTGCGGCAGAGGTGGGTTTCAGCAGGTTCTGACCAGTTCTGGAGAACCGGTAGCGGAAATTTTGAGTAGTTCAGAGAATCGGTAGCGGAAATTTTGAGTAGTCCGGAGAACCGGTAAATACCACCTCTGACTGGCCCCGCCCCCATCTATTCTCTGCCTCCCGAGTCCCAGCTGATCGGGAGGAAATGGGGATTTTGCAGTAACCTTCCCCTGGAGTGGGGAAGGAATGGAGATTTTGCAGTATCTTTCCCCTGGAGTGGGGTGGGAATGGAGATTTTACAGTATCCTTCCCCTGCCACACCTACCAAGCCATGCCCACCAAGCCACACCACTCCCACCAAGTCATGCCCACAGAACCGATAGTAAAAAAAATTGAATCCCACCACTGGTCCGCAGGCCAGATCTGGCCCGTGGGGTGCTTAAATCCGGCCTGCGGGGCTGGCCTGGAAATATCAAAGAGCTGGCCTGTGGTGCCTTTAGTGGCTAAAACGGGCTGCGTGCGGCCACCCCGTGCCTCATTTTCATCCTCCATGGCCTCCTGCAGCACTCTGCTGGCTGAAAACAGGCTGAAAAACGGGGCAAAAAATGGGCCAAAAAAACAGCCCCGAAAACGGCAGGCAGAGTGCTGCAGGAGGCCATGGAGGGTGAAAATGAGGCGCAGGCAGACTCGTGCCCCGTTTTGGCTGGCAGGGTGCTGCAGGGTGTCCCCCCCCCCGGCCCGCCGAGGAGAACTATAATGTTGATCCGGCCCTCAAAGAAATCCAGTTTGACACCCCTGACTTAGATCCTACAAGAGCTGTAAATGGAAACCCTGTAACATTGCCTGGAAACTATAGTTTATTCTGACTCATAAGGGAGCAATAGCAAAAGCAATAGCACTTTGACTTATATACAGCTCCATATAAGCTTTACAGGCCTCTCTAAGTGGTTTACAGAGTCAACATATTGCCCCCAACAATCTTGGTCCTCATTTTACTGACCTCGGAAGGATGGAAGGATGAGTCAATCTTGAGCTGATGAGGATCAAACCCCTGGTTGTCAGCAGAATTAGCCTGCAATACTAATCACTGTGCCACCATGGCTCAAGACAGCTATACTGACTTAATTAAAACTATCTCATTCAGAATTGATGCTGGGAGATATTATTCCATCTCCCTGTCTCTCTCCACAACCTCCAATACAATGAAGACTATGGAATGCCAAGGAGGTATGACGGTAGTAAAGAATTCAGCAAGGCTTATGTTTTTGATACAGGAACAACAAGGTTACACAGAGTTAAATAAATTAAACTGACTCAATTCTGAATGGTGTACCGAATCTCTTACCTCAGAGCTGTAACAAATCTTTAATCACCAGAAATAGAATGATACATCAATGGAAAAGTTAATTTCACACCTGCTCTTCAGAGGAATCCACATATCTGCATTGTCAACTCTGGCTTTGCTTTTAAAAGCTGTTGTCACAAATCTCACTTAACATCAGGGGAAGAGAGAAGGGCCAAATTTATATATATATATATATATTTTAAAAAAGCTGGAATGTGAAAATCAACATTGCTTAGCTTCAGATCTCTTTAGTACAATATATTTATGAAGACCATCTAAATGGCAGTCTTGCCCTACCTGGTGTCTTCCATCCATAAGAGCTGTGGTGGCGCAATGGTTAGAATGAGTGGTTAGGATGCAGTACTGCAGGCTACTTCTGCTGACTGCCGGCTACCTGCAATTTGGCAGTTCGAATCTCACCAGGCTCAAGGTTTACTCAGCCTTCCATCCTTCTGAGGTGGGTAAAATGAGGACCCAGATTGTTGGGGGCAATATGCTGACTCTCTGTAAATTGCTTAGAGAGGACTGTAAAGCACTGTAAAGCGGTATATAAGTCTAAGTGCTATTGTTATTATATATCTGGGAGGTCAGCAGCCTGGGAAAAGCTGTTCTACAGAACAGACTCATGTCCCCTGGGGATTCTTTGAGTTCCAATTCTTGTCTTTATTTCTTTTTCTATTCTCTGCTTCTCTCCCCCCCGCCCCTTCACTGATTCTCCTTTCTTGCTCTATCTCTTTCTGTTGTAGAAATTTCCACTGCAGCATCTGAATCCTCCATGGGGTAGCCATTGCCATTCAGCATGTGTTTCACTCCTTTGTCTTTTCACAAATGATACTCTAGTGGAGTCTTAGGTCTCAGGCTCACTCAGGTGTGAAATTATAACAACAGCCTTTAGCAGCACTCAGTGCTTGCCCTTAGATCCTTGAAAGAAGTAAACGGAATGTCACATTAACTCCCTTTAAAGAAAGAAATGTGTCTTAGTGAAGAAAGTGGACAGGCAGGCAGTGCAGATTGCCTAGTGCAATGGGAGAAGAGTGATGGGGAAATATTTTTCTTCCCATAAGACTTTTTTCACTGACCTTCAGTAGTTGCTCCCTCCAATCATTTATTCCTATCTACGGTATATACCTCTCTGTCTCCATCTCTATATGAAATAATCCCATCACCCAAGCAACCAAATAAAAAGGCAATAACTTTTTATTTATTTAATAAATAATAATTTAATCTTCGCCAGAACAGACTTTGATTCTACTTATAAGTGCATTCCACAGTATTAGAAGGATGCTATCTAGGTTAGAAGCGTTGTCACACATAAAATCCATCCTCTGTCCATAAGGGTGACTTATGGTCTACCCAATTTAGGGCTAGCCTAAAATATTTCACAGCCTGATGTGGATTTGCAATTAGCACCCCATCTAAATTTATACTCCAGAGTACATTATTTTGTTTTCAAACCCTATTCACCTTTTGGAAAATGCTTGTATCTAAGATATTAATTTTTCTGCTTTTTCTGGAATGCCAAACCATTTTCTTTTGAAATTTTTACCTCACCTCCCAAAAATCTCACATGATCATTGTGGGAACAGTTCTCCAGAATGACTGAATAAACCTATGTAAACAAAGAAAAAACAAAAATGCTATAAACTCTAAGAGGCATATGGTACATCCACATGCTTCCTGCGTCAAATATATAGGAGAAATTACCACTTGAATCCAATGGATATTAAAGTCAGCTTATGCTTTATCCATGCAGCAGAATTTAGTGCCAGAAGCTAGTTGCTGTTGTGTTCAATCTGTTGCACTCAAAACAGTCTTTGAGTACCCTTAAAGACCAGCTAATTCATTATAGCACAAGATGTTGTGGACTATGATAATTTCATAATTAGTTGCATAAAATAATAGCCTTGAATTTCAAGTATGTAGAGATCCATGACTGAAGATTATAAACAGAGCAATTCCTAACAGCTCCATACACCTCTCACATCCTTTAGTGCCAGAGTGTTTATTCAGGAGCAGAGAACAACCAACTAGGTTTCTAATTCCCACAGGTAAGTGATGAGCCCACCTTCCATTTCTCTGCCTACAATATAATCCAAGTGGTTCAGACTACAGTAAAATCATAATTAATAATTACAAATGATATTTGAAATAATTAGGAATCCAGTCCAGTGTCAAGGTCTAATTTAGTAAAGTTGTTAAAGTAAAAGGCAGTGAAGAAAAACAGTGAAGTAAAAAAAAAAAAAACAGCATAGAAACAAAATTTATACCAGGAGAGTTGTGTATCTCTAACAGCGAAGGCAAACAAAAAGACATTAGAATCCCTCAAGCATTCAATGATGTGTTTGGAGCTTGCCAAAAATGGATAAGGTGGGAGCACTAGTGGTTAGACATTTTGCCATATTCATTGTCTTTTAATGACCCCGTAATCCCTTGCATTGGGGTGGAGTCGGGGCAACTGAATGGAGCTGAGTGTTTACTGGACGGATGCCCTTCCTGTCGCCAATGCGGAGTTCGCAGCAGATATGTTCTCATTGTGCCCAGAGAGAGAAATATCTGCTGCTACCTAGGATCGAACTCACAGCCTCCTGATTGTGAGGCAAGAACTCCACCTCTAGGCCACTGCACCATTCCACATTTTGCCATATTCATGACGGATCAATAATCAATGATCAGGGCTTTACATATTAAGGGGTAGCCAAGGAAAAGGCCTGGTAACAGCAGGCTTCGTCTAGGGAAGATAAAAATTAGTAAAGCTGTGGCTAAACCTTTCCTCTTGGAATTTTATCTTAAGTGTCTGAAAGGGATGTCTTTGTTCATAAATAAGTTGCAATCAGTTTTTTTAGAATTCTGTACTGGGCTATAGATTTAAAAGTTGATTACTTACATGGGCAGATTCTAAAATAAAGCTAAGAAAATAGAAACAAAATAAGGACTTAACAATTACCCACCCCTCAACTCAACAGAGGTTTGGATTTCCCAACTGATATATCTCATTGCAAAAAATATCAATTTAAATGCACAACAATTATCTCCCATCAGAACGGTCATTTTGTGTAATGCACATTCATGCATCATGATTATTAGAAGAGAATTGCAAATGACATTTAATTATGTATCCCACAATAAGCTTTGAGCCACTTCAAATCAGACACCCACCTGACCAGGAAAGCATGGGAGAGAATTGAAACAAATGGTAAAGAATATGAAACTTAAGATCTGCATTGCACAATTTTACTTGTCCAGAAGACCATCCTTTATGATAGAGGTTCCTAAACGGTTTTCCTTGAGTGTAGTCTTAACGTACATGCCCCTAAAAACCCATACACAGAAATGAACACAAATGAACAATGAAAACAAAACTTCAGGAAAGGTAGATTTATTGTAACAATATAATGAAAAAGTTCCTCACGCCTCCCCTGAACTCTTGTCTGCACCTTTCCCAGGAAGATATACCTCACGGTTTGGGAAACCCTGCTTTATGAGGTGGCACTGAATCATGTATGTCCTAATTCTTTTCTTTGGAGCAGCGTGACACAATGTCAGTAACACAGAAACCCTTGATAAGAAGACTTGCAGTTTGGATGTATCCTTCCTTTCTGTTTCAAAATATATTTTTTTATTTAAAAAAAATTACAAAGGACAGAGACAGGAGAAAAAGAGAGAGACACTTTCAAAATCCTTTGCAACAAATACCGGTATAAGTACAATTACAAAATTATCTCTTACACCATGATTACTCTTTTTCTTGTCCATTTTTTTCCTAATCATTAAAACCAGCAATCCTAATTTTTTTTCTATTTCGTACAAAAAGTCTATAACGGGTTTTCAGTGAACTATAAATGTAGATATTGTTTTATTTCTAACCAATGAAATTAATTTAGCTATCTATGCAAGTTCCATCATCTTCACCAACCATTCCTCCGTTGTAGATTGATATACTACTTTTCAGCATATAATAGTCTCACTGTTGTTTTCATATATAAAAACAAGCTTCCATGACTTTTTTCCTAATGCTTATCCATGAGTCCCAATAGGCTTTTTCAAAAGTGTTAACTGTTAAATTCTGTTAAAGCCTTTTAATATAGGGTGACATAATTAATAGCTAGAGTAAGTGATAGAAATAAAGGGAATAAAGATAGAAATAAAGTCCTTCGGGAGTTGGGCGGCATATAAATTTTATAAAATAAATAAATAAATAAATATTAATGTATACATTTTTATTCGATAAAATGAAAGTAACAATGAGAAATAGGTAGAATACTTGAATAATGATAGATTGTACTCTAATATGGATGTGTATTGTTATTAGAAATATATAAATTGATTGAATGTAATAATAATGTTTAACCTGATCAGTTTTATTTGTATTGGAATGCATGGTGCCCAGGTGCCACACTGTTCACGCATTGATTTGACATTTTTATAAAAATAAAAAAATAAAAAACTTGGGGGGGGGGAGAATCAATGGTGCTACCTGAATTAAGGTATGCCCTTCTGTTCTTGGAAAAGTTCAGATGATGCTTACACTGTGGTCTACAGTGGGTCAAGTGGAGACATTTTTATTCTCCCAGGCTGCTTAGTCTTTTAATATTTCACTTTAAAAGTTATTAGCATCATTTAGATTCTTCCATTCCTATTAGCCTCCCCTAGCTTTTTATTTTGGATTCATTCTGAGACTGCTTTATTTGTTTAATGTTTTACATTAAGTTTTATTATATCTGTATATTTTATGGTCTCCACCATTAATTTCTGAAGTGCCCAGAGAGCTTTGGCTATTGGATGGTGAAGAAATTCAATAAATAAATAAATACATTTGGAGAATATCATGGGGCTATGTTTTATAGTATGAACAAAAACAGCTTGCATCAAGAGATATTCCTTCCCCTTACGCCCCTATAACAGATGATTAGTAAGAGTGGATTGACTGGCTTGAAATTATTTTCCCTAATCCTCTTCCTGAAAGGAAAAGAAGATCTCTTTTCTTAGGTTTCATTTGGCTGAATTTCCTAGTAGAATACCCATTTCCTGGCAGAGGTGCCATAATTACAAACTCAAATGCAATCATTAAAGCAGCAACATTTGCTTGGCATCCATTTCAATTGCTCTTTCCTCCTCCAGAGCCTACCTCAACTGGAATGACATTGTATCAAATCCTATGGAAAAGGTGAACGCAAAGAAAAATGCCAGGCTCCTGCTGCCCTCTTTGGTTTAAGAATCATCTTTCTGGACACTCCCTGCAGGGCAGCCTACACAATTCCTCTCAGACTGCTGAGATGGCAAAACGGCAAGCTTTCCAAGGAGTTCTCCATGGCAACCTGAAAACAACTTTTTAACCATTACCTCGACCTTCGCCTTCAGTCTTTTGAATTGTCTTATTTCATGCACATGTGAGCAGAGGTAATACTAAAAATGAGTTCAAAATGACATTATTCACTTTCATTACAGCTGGGAGGCTCTGAGAACTAAGAGAACTAGGAACCTCCGTCTTAGTTGAGTTTTTATAGTTTTAAATGCTTTTAAACCATTATTATATAATGGTTTTGGATAATGACTTCTGTATATTTCTACTTTTTTATTGGATTGTTGTTCGCTACCCAAAATCGCTTTCTGTGAGATGGGTGGCCGTATACATTTGATTGAATGAATGAATGAATGAATGAATGAATGACCAGAACAGGGCATGAACTTGATAAGATGGAGCTTGCTTTCAGAAATCAGAGTGCTAGAACGTTACAGAAGTAGGATACAGGAAAGGAAAAGAAAGGTAATGGGAAATAATGTGCAAAGAAACATGAGACGTGAGAAATCTCTTGGTGCACAACTATGGTGGAACAATGTTAAAAGTCTGGATCCTGTAAAATATTCTAATTTTTGGTGTATCTTTAGGCCAGTGGTGGGTTTCAATTTTTTTTACTACCGGTTCTGTGGCCGTGGCGTGGCTTGGTGGATGTAGCAGGGGAAGGATACTGTAAAATCTCCATTCCCTCCCCACTCCAGGGGAAGGTTACTGCAAAATCCCCATTTCCTCCCGATCAGCTGGGACTCGGGAGGCAGAGAATAGATGGGGGTGGGGCCAGTCAGAGGTGTTATTTACCGGTTCTCCGAACTACTCAAAATTTCCACTACCGGTTCTCCAGAACTGGTCAGAACCTGCTGAAACCCACCTCTGCTTTAGGCGCAATGATAGATCACACCCATATTTGGAGACAGGTACAAATATAGTTTAGGATCTGCAGTAAGGATAATCTTATGTCACTTTAGTAGCACCTCTTGTGCGTAGATGTAATAGGAAATGAGTTAATGGCCTAAGATGCCTGATTTTTTTTTAAAGGATAAATTTGTGAGAAGGATGTTTGATAAATACATATTAGACCAGTTTTTCCAAACCAAATACCTTCCTGGTGTATCGGGACTGCAGTTGCCAGCATTCTCAGCCAGAATAGAAATTTTAGCTCAATACAGGTAGTCCTCGAGTTACGACCACAATTGAGCCCAAAATTTATGTTGCTAAGTGAAACATTTGTTAAGTGAATTTGCTCCATTTTACGACTTTTCTTGCCACAGTTGTTAAGTGAATCATTGCATTTGCTAAGTTAGTAAAAACCTGGTTGTTAAGTGAATGTGGCTTCCCTGTTGACTTTGCTTGTCAGAAGGTCACAAAAGGGGATCACACTGCAACGGTCATAAATATGAACTACTTGCCAAGCATCTGAATTTTGATCATGTGACCATGGGGATGTTGAAATGGTCGTATAAGTGTGAAAAAATGGTCATACGTCTCTTTTTTCAATGCCGTTGTAACTTTTGTACTGTTGTAAGTCGAGGACTACTTCTATATGTTAGTTTAGTGAAGATCATGTTAGATCGAAGGAATGGGAAAAAGGAGCCCAAGACAGGGAGATCAGAAGAGGCCAGTCAAAGATTTACAAACTTACCTTAATGTTGTCTTGCCATCGATGGGCCTTCTGAAACTTCTCTGCCGCATCAGCCAGTCTCTGAAATGAAAGAGAAGAAATAGTATGAGTCCATAAAGAGATAGTATGAATTGCAGTAATGACCAAGGACTCGTTTTAACTCTGCTCTTTCACACGGGAAACCAGCTATATCGTTCTCCCAGCTTATTAAGTAGCAAAACATTTTCAGCACCCTTACTTGGCAGCTCGGCTGTGAAAAGACATTAATTAAAAATTTATGATTTCCATAAACACCTTCTATATGCAGCTCTGATCTTTCTTAATTAAATGCTCAAGCTATTGGAAAACCTTGCCTTTCGTTACTTTTATGGGATCATTTTACTTCTGTGTCAGTGCAGTGCAGTGCTTCTGCGTACAAATGAAAGTAAATAAATTACTATCAGTGGCATACCGAGTACGATGGAGAAGCCACTCTTCAGAAATCTCATGTTCAAAGTCCAAACCTCGAGGCCAAATTGATTAATTGATGAGGTCTGAAGCGGGCTAACGTGTTATGTTAATTTTTGAGTTAATACTATTGCCTTGATAGGTTTAATGCCTTGCAGTGTCCTAACAATATAAATATGATTGGAGAAGAAAGAAACATATCAAACGGTCCTTTTATCCTCCACAGTCAGCCTGGAGCTGGGTAGCACCAAACAAACAACTGAGCCCGAAATTGGCTTGCTAAAAATAACTATTTGGTAATAGTTACAAGGCCATAAACTAGTATGATTCCAGCCTAAGTAGGAAACAATAAGGCCTTTGCTGGCTACAGCCTAAGAATTGAATGTGGGTGTGGATGGTAGTCAGTTCTGGCTCACTTAAACCATGGCTAAAGGAAAGACCTGTGATACCTTATGCTGTTGTGCAGCTGTATGGAACATTCTATGTCTATGACATATTTTTCTACTATCTTATACTGTAGAATTATCCACTCAACCTGGTGAAAGACTCAAAATTAATGTATATTGTAAGAGATTTAAGTTCATTTGCTAGCAAGAAGTTATAGACCATAGAGCTACAACCAAGCCATTATACTGGCTTACCACTAAAAACAAAACTCCTGACCTACGCAAGCTCATTCCAGTGGTGGGTTTCAATTTTTTTACTACCGGTTCTGTGGGCATGGCTTGGTGGGCGTGGCAGGGGAAGGTTACTGCAAAATCCCCATTTCCTCCCGATCAGCTGGGACTTGGGAGGCAGAGAATAGATGGGGGCGGGGCCAGTCAGAGATGGTATTTACCGGTTCTCCGAACTACTCAAAATTTCCGCTACCGGTTCTCCGAACTACTCAAAATTTCTGCTACCAGTTCTCCAGAACTGGTCAGAACCTGCTGAAACCCACCTCTGGCTCATTCACTTTAATTTGGTGGTTGTGAAATAGAATGAATTTAGTACAACACCCTTTACTTTTTCTTCACTTTGACAGTTCATTTTCACCAAATTCAGTCTCCCAAGAAAAACATGTACATATGTTTAACTTCCATCCATAAGAGCCAGGGTGGCGCAGTGGTTTAGAATGCAGTACTGCAGGCTACTTCTGCTGACTGCCAGCTGCCTGCAATTTGGCAGTTCGAATCTCACTGGGCTCAAGGTTGACTCAGCCTTCCATCCTTCCGAGATTGGTAAAATGAGGAGCCAGATTGTTGGGGGCAATATTATGCTGACTCTGTAAACTGCTTAGAGAGGGCTGTAAAGCGGTATATAAATCTAAGTGCTAAGTGCTATCCAATTGCAATGTACCAGCCATTCTAGGATGCTATTCAATGGTGGAGATCAAGAACTCAGGTAACATTCTAAACAAGTTTTTCTTATAATCACAAGCGTCAAGCAAGAGCATTTAAAGACAGCCCGGCCAGTTCTATTCAAGCAGGATGTTAATGCAGATGTATGAAATATAAAAGATATAAATTGCTTCCCCCACCCATTCACACAACACATATAAACATGCATACATTTGTGAGTTGTATTGTATAATAGTTAAGGTGCTAGACTAGGAGCACAGAGACCACTATTCCACATTGCTGAAGCAAAGGCTCTGCATAACAAAAGCAGTTTTCTTCTCTTAGGCATGAAACACTCACTTATGCGTCTCGGGTTCTTTAGAAATATCAACCCCTTTCAGAATGGCAATTATCCCAAAGGAACATGCAACAGTCATAAGCCCAATTTAGAACAATATATCACAAGATTCCATGAAACAAAAAACAGTAGCTGTAAAATATACAAGCATTAACCTGAGGCCAGCCAAAACCATGCTTCCTAATATTCAGATTAAAAATGAAGCAAAATATTTTTCTTTGATGCTGCAGAGGTTTGTTTCTCTCTCAAGGCAATGCAATATTGCAGCTTGGACTTTCCCAATAATCAACCCAAAGACTCCATCTGGGCTGGGAGCATCCAAGCAGGAGCTCAGAGCAATCTCTCTTCCAAGCAAAGCTCATAAAAATGTTCTTCAAGCTGCTTTTTAAAAACTGCTTGTTGAAAGGTTTCCAAAGTGCAGAGGAGAGAAGCCTTCAGAAGAGGAATGCCAATTTTTTTCCAGGAAAGGAGAAGACTGTTCCTTCCAATTTTTCATCTTTTTTTTCAACCCTTGATAAACTAGTCACATTCTCGTTAGAAAAAAAAATATGTTTTCTGTCTTGCTTCTTCCATTCCATGCCAGCATATTTTCTCTAGCTCTATTGGCTACATGAAAAATTATGGATAGAGTACAATAGGGTTTTCTGCATAAAATGTAACAGGTGTAGCATTAAAACATATGTTCCATTATTAGAGTGACTGGGAGTTGGACAGTGTACACATTTAATAAATAAATATGCAGAGAGCCTTTAAACCCTGGGAAAATAACGGGGTAGGTATCAAACTGAGTGGGGCCCTAATTTAATGCTGAAATAGAAATCAATCATGTCCCTCAACAAGTGAGGATGCTCTTGTGTTTTCCCATTACTCTTTAGAACTAAATGACTAAACAGGACTGAAATGAGGATAAAATCAATATTACTTCTTTTCCCTCTATAATGTTTAAAACCATCCATTCTGCCATTTAGATGGGAAGAAAACCAATTCCAACTGCTTGGCAAATAGCACAGAGTGCAATCAACCACAAAGTTATTTTTGAATTTTGATGTAGTTAAGGCTTCATTCTAAGTGTGTAACACTGACAACAAGAGTGTTACCCATTATTTAACATCATCCTCATTTTATCAACCTCAGAAGGATAGAAAGCTGAGTCAATCTTGAGCTGATCAGGCTTGAACTCCTAGATGTGGACAGAGTTAGCCTGCAATACTGCATTCTGACCACTGTACCATCACAGCTCTTAATGTACTGAAAGCAGACTGGCAGCTAGTGCAACTCCCATTGTTCAGATGTTACATGGCTGTTATAATCTGTCCTAGATCCTGCCCCAGTCTGAAATTCCCCAGAACCAGAGATCTAGGCAAATCAATCTCCAACCCACCTGGGAGATCCAGCATCTCATTCTTCCCCACCTAGAAAGTGCTGATCAGTAATTCCAAGTTACCACACATCTGGAAAATATCAGGAATGTTAATCTTCATATTGGATCAATATTTTTCCCCCAGGAAGTGATGATGTTAAAGATATCACAGAAGGTTAACTATTTTATTAAATGAAAATAAACTAGTATATAGTATCATAGAGGTCTGGGTCTGTGATGGTTTGCATGTAGGAAGTTTACGTTCCTTCTCTACTGTTCAACAAAACGTCTTTCTTTCCTCCCCCTCCCTCTTTCCTTCCGTTCCTCCCTCCCTTTCCTCCTTCCTTCTTTACTTTCCTCTTGCGTCTGCTAAAGCAGTCATATTAATTTTGGTTCAGATACATTCACTTTAGTACTCATCTGCAGACAACATTTAGCACTCATCTGCAGACAACTTGTTCCAGTTCTTTCCAAATATTGCCATTTCACTGTCTTTAAGCTTCATAGAAATGTATATGGAAGCATTTCAGAAACATCTCATGGTAGAAAGAAAAGTTTCCCATAATCCCACGGACTAAAGAAAAGTAGGAGAGCTGGGAAAGAAAGAAATTAAAAGTGCAGAGAATTGATTTGTGTAACACATTTACTCAGAAATATAGCAGTGCTTGTTCTTTATTTTTAATTAAGCTAAAAGGTATGAATATACTGAGGCCATGGACTTCCAAAGGGATCAATTTTGCCTCAGGAAGTAAATTAAAAACAGAAAGCGCAATAAATGACATCCTGCTTGTGGTACCAGTCAGTCTCTACCTTGGTTCTGAGGAATATATTTTCAGATAAGGAGAATAATTTCAGCCAAGCTAGCTGGGCCACTGGCTTTTGGGATCCAACCTTGCCCTCAGTCAGCGAGAGCTAAATACATTTGTGCCATAAAGATGTAACCACTTGAGACTAAAGTTTAGGCACTTCTGTAAGCAAACACAAAGTCACGGTTGTTCTTTTCCCCACAGAACAAGCCCATCCTTGGCTTCTTTCCACAAGGGAAATTGTATTCAGACATAATAATAGAGCCCTACATGGCAAAGTAAAAGAGTAATTAAAACTGCCATGAATTAACAATTACCAGTAGAAACTGAGGGTAGAGATAAAATTACAATTGCATCAGTAATGGATAGATTTAATAAGCAAAATATTCTGCATTCAGCTGAAAACAGTCATTGGTTTGATTTGTGTTCTTGTGTGTATGTTGGTAGAGTAACAATTTTCTTATTTTGTTTTGCCTTAGCAGTTCAGTCTCAGTCTTCAAAATACAATTGAAGATTTTTTTCAGGGCAGTTGTTAAGTGAGTTTTGCCTCATTTTACAAACTATTTTGTCATGGTTGTTAAGTGAATCACTGCAGTTGCTAAGTGACTCGTGGTCGTTATGTGAATCTGGCTTCCCCCATTGACTTTGCTTGTCAGAAGCTGGCTGGGAAGGTTACAAATGGTAATCACATGATCCCAGGATAGTGCAACTGTCCTAAATACATGCCAGTTGCAAAGTACCCAAATTTTGATCATGTGACTATGGGAATGCTGCAACAGTCATTAGTGTGCAAAATGGTCATAAGTCACTTTTTTTCAGTGCCATTATAACTTTGAACAGTCCCTAAAAGAATAGTTGTAAGTTGAGGACTGCCTGTCGTAACTATATGAATCTTAGGACCTAAGACGGTAAGCCTCACAATTCCAACAGTTGTGAAACAAGAACAAGATCCTGTTTTGCTTGTGGCTTCCTGAAGGCCTGTGAGTGGCAACCACCAGAAGAAACTTGGTGGGATTTTGATAATAGCAATAGCACTTAGACTCACATACCACTTCATAGTGCTTTACAGCCCTCTCTAAGCTGTTCACAGAGTCAGCATATTGCCCCCAACAATCTGGGTCCTCATTTTACCCACCTCGGAAGGATGGAAGGCTGAGTCAACCTTGAGCCTGGTGAGATTCGAACTGCCAAATTGCAGGCAGCCGGCAGTCAGCAGAAGTAGCCTGCAATACTGCACTCTAACCACTGTGCCACCGCGGCTCATAAGAACATAAGGAGAGCCTTCCATCCTGGATCCATTGCAAGCAGCATCGAGACAGAATCAGTCAAACCCACTGCCTATATACTGGGTCCAGACCTTGCAAGTTACCTGGGTAAATATGATCAGTGCAGGATCTACAGAGCTTACAAGGCAGTTATGAAACCTGAGAAACAAACTTCCACTATCAGAAAAAAAATGCTATGTTACCTTTGGCATTTCTGCAGTCAAAAGAGGTTTCTTCGGAAGCAAAGCACTCTTTGAACTAACTGTACTCCACTAACAGTGATACCATCTATAATCAATAGTTGTTCTATAGTTGCTGTATACATCTATAGCAAAAGATATCCATCGCTTCCAGAGTCCAGAGGTACTCTGTTCCAGGTTTGGTGAGCTTATATAGTAGAAGTTTTTATTTTTGAGGTTTTTCACATTTTTAGAAATCCTGGAGTCACCCTCTTCCCGTTCATTGATCCCTCCCTTAGTGGCCCACTTTTGATTCCACTTAATGCCATCATTTTAATTCATATTAAAGGGAACCGTGTGCATGCTCAAATTGTGGCATGTACTATAAGCAAATAATACACACACAAACACAGAGTATAAAAATGAACAATGGATGAATAAAAACATCATTTCTTTGGATGGGTGTATTTGCATAAATCTTGCAAGGTCTCATAAGTGAAGACAGAACTTGCAAGCTGTGGCTAGCTTGTAAGAATTAATTTATTTATTTTTTTAAAAAAAAGATAGTTAAAAAATTGGAGGTTAGTGGGCAGGGGTGGGTTCCACTTACCTTCCCCACCGGTTCGCATCGCG
>QLTV01003274.1:1148744-1159046 GCA_003457575.1 Thermophis baileyi
GTTAGTGGGTGATATCAAGAAGTGTTATGGGTCCTATAACACCCATCAACACTGCGCTGTGGACTATTGCACTAATGTAAACTGATGGCAATAACAAGAGGCCTTTGATACTATGTATACATAGAAGTTGAATTTGTTCCTACTAGATTTTGAACATGAATTTAAAGACCTCTTTCGATTCTGCCATTCATAATAATTAAACAGGGCAGCTTCCAAATTGTTTTTTCTCAAGAAAACTCCAGAGCTCTTCAGAAAGCAATTTCTCGTCCTTTTGTCTGTATGTATCACTTCAGAATAAACACCCATGTGTTTTTAACATTAAAAAGCAAAACAAATTAAATCACACACATCAGCCCTGTATTAATGGGATAAATCTAGGCACAGCTGAATATTTGTAAGAAGCATGGCAGTAAATATTTGTGATATTTAGCTTAGCTATAAAAGAGAGCTAACACGTTTTGAATGCTTGTATACAGCATAAATTGTAACTTCTGTCTGGGAACAAGTTGGGTCTACTAGTAGTACACTATTCATTTTATTTATTTATTTATTTTATTTTATTTTAATTTTTTATTTTATTTATTTAGAAAATTTATATTGCCGCTTACTCACAAATGGCGACTAAAGGTGGCTTACAAGGATATAAAAACACCATATAAAAGAAATACAAAGAATAAAAAGAAAAAAATATAAAATAATAACCGCCACCACCCCCCACCCCGGCAAGAACACACATTTCATACTAGCCATTTAATGGAGTCCATCCCGCTCTGGGTTCTCCAGGCCCGCTGGCAGAACCATGTCTTCAGGACCTCCCGAAAGAGTATTAGAGTGGGGGCCAGTCTAATCTCTGGGGCGGAACAATGTTTCTAGAGAGGAAGCCACCATGGAGAAGGCCCTTCTTCTGGGTCCTGCCAGATGTATCTCCTTAGGGGACGGGACCCGCAACATTCCTTGCCTCCCTACTCTAGTGGGTCAGGTAGAGGTGACCGGCAAGAGATGGTCCCTAAGATAATCTGGTCTCAAGCCATGAAGGGCTTTAAAAGTGACAACCAGCACCTTGAATTGCACCTGGAAGCAAATTGGCAACCAATGCAGTTCTCACAGGAGAAGTGATACATGTGCACACCGAGGTCTGCACAAAACCATGTGGGCAGCTGCATTTTGCAACAACTGGAGCTTCCGGATGCTTTTCAGGGGCAATCCCATGTAGAGCATGTTGCAATCGTCAAGATGGAAGGTGACTAGGGCACGAGTGACCATGAGTAGGGATTGTTGGTCTAGGAAAGGGTATAACTGGAGCACAAACCACAGTTGTGCAAAGGCCCTTCTGGCCATGACTGCCACCTGCTTATTGCCAAGGAGCAGCTGTTTTCAAGCTTTTGGATCTCACAGTTGGGCTGGTGATGGAATGCTCCAGTTTATTATCCTGGGGGAATTAGTTTCCATGCTCTGGGGATGGAATGGCCCCCGTCTGGAGTAGTCTTAGGTCAACACGTGCAATTTGTCACATGTGGGACCTGATATTTTCCTCAAAGCAGTCAACATGATTTGTAGGGAGGGGACACTATCACCAGTTCTTTACTTTGGGTGGAATGCTTTCTGGATCACATGCATATTGTTGCTATCTTTGACCTCTGCAGAGGTAGAGAACTAGATGGTTCACTGAAGAGGCCCAAGACATGAACCACTGAAGAAGCACCTAGAGAGACAGTGAGCATGGGTGTACATGATTGTACAAAGAGAAACAAAGAATGAGCATGGGGATACATGATTTGCACATCTATGTTTGGATGAATATTTTTTAAAAAACTTGATTACAAGCTTTAAAATGGTTACACAGTTTTTAAATGTGTCAGAACAATTTCAAGAACCTGCAAGATATATTGAAGTCAATCAGACAGAGAGACAGGAAAAAACACAGAAAACACAGCTATCTGGCTTCTTGAACAGCTGATAGTAAAGAATAACAGAATAACAGAGTTGGAAGGGACTTTCCAACTCTGTTATTCCAAAGAAAAAGGAAACAGAAGACTTTTGCTGTACCTGAAGGCAGGACAAGAAGCAATGGATGGAAACTAATCAAGGAGAGAAGCAACCTAGAACTAAGAAGAAATTTCCTGACAGATAGAACAATTAATCAGTGGAACAGCTTGCCTCCAGGAGTTGTGAATGCTCCAACACTGGAAGTTGTTAAGAAGAGATTGGGTAACCATTTGTCTGAAATGGTATAAGATTTTCTACCTGAGCAGGGGGTTGGACTAGAAGATCTCCAAGGTCCCTCATGAGGTGGGGTGGTGGTGGAGCTACCCCACGTGCCCTGCACTGACTAACGTCAGGGCCCCTTCGGCTAGTCCATCCATGCCCCCGACACCTGCCTCACCTCGGAGCTGCGGCACCAGCACACCAGTGGTGGGTTGCTACCAGTTCGCACCGGTTCGTGCGAATAGGTAGCGGAAATTTGGCCAGGGTTGCAGAACTGGTAGCGACCGCTGGCTAGCCACGCCCCAGAACCGGTCCCCGCTCAGACGCTCGCCCTGCCTTGCCTTTGCCATGCACATCCAATTGCCTCCTGCCTACACACAGGTAAGCATTCACGCTAGCCTAACCCCCCTCCCCACCAGCCAGTACTTCCGGAAGCCACTGGTGTTGCAACCGCGGGGGCAGGGGGGGCAGCTCAGCAAGCTTTGGAGCCGCATGCCTACAAAGCTTGCTGAGCTGCCTTGCCCTGTTCCCGCCAGCCAACATTTCCTGAAGCCGCCGGTGTTGCAACCGCGGGGGTGGGGGGAGCAGCTCGGCAAGCTTTGGAGCCGCATGGCTACAAAGCTTGCTGAGCTGCCTTGCCCTGTTCCCGCCGCCACTGCCCTCTCCTGCTGCCTCCCTCTTCTTCCACCGCTGCCACTCCTCTCAGCCCCAGCGGAGCAGCTGTGTCTCCCCGAAGGGCCACCCGCCGTCAGCCTTAACTTCGGAGGCGCGTGGAAGGTAAGGCAGAAACTGGTGGCGGGGAAGGGAGATCCGCTGTGCTCAGGGGAAGAGCCGCCTCGGGAGGACATGGCAAGGCTCACTCGCCTTTTGGGCCTGGCTGGGGGGACACGCCGCTTTCTTCCTTCTCCCGTCGCTGCTGCTCTGGAGCTCACCGGATCAATTCATCCTAGACCAGGTGTGTGTGTGTGTGTGTGTGTGAGAGAGAGAGAGAGAGAGAGAGAAGAAAGAAAGAAAGAGACAAAGAAGGAAAGAGAAAGAAAGCGCTGTGCAGAGAGAAGCACCTAGGTTGAATGCTGTTTCCCTCTGCAGCCCGCAGCGCTTTCCGGATGAGGCTTAGAGGAAAGCACGGCTCATGGCTGCTTAATTTTGCTGTGCTGCACAAAGTGCTTTCCCAGCAAAAACAGCAAAGGAGAGAAACAGCCGCTGATCCGGAGAGCATGTGGAGCCGGTCCATGTGCTGTTTCTCCCCTTTGCTAGGGCTTATTTTTGGGATAGGTCTTATTTTGGGGGAAACAGGGCTATCCTATCCTATCCTATCCTATCCTATCCTATCCTATCCTATCCTATCCTATCCTATGCTATGCTATGCTATGCTATGCTATGCTATGCTATGCTATGCTATGCTATGCTATGCTATGCTATGCTATCCTATCCTATTCCTCCTTCAGCTCAGCTATTCTAAAGAAAGGAGTGGCAATACAAGATCAAAAGATGATGAATTCAATAAAAGTGCCTCTGGTACTTTCCCTCTGGAAAGCATATAAGAAAGCTGCTTGAGGAGAACATACAGGAATCTAGTGAATTACACTTCTGTCTTACAGTAAATGGAAAATTCTAAAACACACAGCAGCTGAACACATGGACCTAGTTCATAGAATGGTCCCTCCTTATTTGGTATCAGCAATTCACCAGGTGTTTCCTTCATGGAACAGAGAGGAGACAGATGACTCCATCAGCACAGGCACCCATTTTCAGGAGCAGAACTTATCTCAAATGCATGCCTTTTCCATCTCTGTTGCAAGAATAATGTACTCTAAAGGCATGGGAAACCAGATTTTTTTTTCATCTTGAGGAAGTTAACATTTACTTACTTTTGGGCACATCATGAAAAAAAATCATCCCTAATAACCATATGGCTCTGAATATAAACAGAGCCAGCATGTGCCAGGAGAAAGCAAACACTTTGACAAAATATTTGTACGCAGACGCCAACACATTTATATGCAGACGATAAACACTATTCCGAACATTGGTATGAATCAACGCAGCACGTGGCAACTACTAAGCAATTAGGAGACTATAGGCCAATGTAAGAAATATTGTTTTCATCTCTTTGCTTCCTCCATATGAAAAGAGAATTGCCTGGAGAATTAGAAGTATATTCTCTTTAGGAGCTGATACTCCCACTGTAGAGCGAGGCAAAGCCCTCAGTATATGATGCTAACTTCACTCCCTTGGTAAGGGAGTGAAGTTGGGCTTGCTGTCTGTTCTTTTCAAAGCAGTTACAGTGAGGCAGACAAGCATCCCTAACTTCCCTCAAACATTCCTTGATTCCCTCAGAACTGCATTCTTGAGCAGACCTCGGCATTTTATGGACCCTGGGCCATATCTGGCCTTTGTCTATCCCTGTCTGGCCAGCGTGAGGTCAACTAGAAATTAGAATCAAATGTAAATAAGTGTGCTGCCAGGGATGGGAGAAGAAGCCAAGTTGAGTCTGTCTCTGTGCAGTCAACATGTGCTCCTTCAGTTGGCAGGACTGTGGGGTGGGGTGGGGTGGGGTGAGGAAAGACTGTGTTTTATTGTATCTGCACAGTGTTCACCTCTAATCTGGAGCAGCCTGAGGAGGTAGTGCACTTGTTGTGTGAGGGGACCCAGGCTCAGCCACCCACCGCTATCTCAGTCAAAGTGCAGGTATTGGTTTGGTCCTCCACAACAGTCCCAGTTTCTCATGTGGGCCTTTGGGGAAATTAATTGCCCACTTCTGCTCTTGGGGATCCAAGCCGGTGTTCCTGATGCTTGGCTACACCCTGGGTTTTTCAAAGGTGGGCTGATGTCCAAAGGCAGCCTCACCCACCCAATCTTTGAAGCTTGCAAAAGTAAATGCTACAACAGAGTGGGAAGAGGGGAGTGTAGCAGGAAAAGTGAAAGCAAACAGCCTGCAGAAGAGGAAGCGGAGACGACGACTACAGATTAGCCGCTATTATAAGCATTACACTCTCATTCAACTGCCAGAATCACAAGCTGTGGTGGGCAGCATATCCTGGTGGGAGTCCTGCTTGTAGCTTTGCTGGGAGCAGAGTAACAAAAAGGAACAACCACACTGAAGCAAAGTAAAAAAGGAACAACCACACTGAAGCAACTAATGCAAGAACGTTTGGAAAGAGGCAAAGATTGTATGTTGCTTTGAGACTTTAGTGTGAACTGAGTATTGAAAGTGTACAAAGTACTTAGTAGCACAGAGTCAGTTATACGGTAACATTACCTTGCAAAGACTAGAAGGGTGGGGTTGACCCAGAGCAATAAGCCTGTTGTTGGGGAAGGGGTATGTTGTAATAAATTATTTTGCACAGATTTGCTATACTGTGGTGTATCCAGTACTTGTAAAGCAAAGAACCCTCACAGTGGACTAGTAGTGGAGTTGAGGAAAGAAAAAAAGTTTATATGGATCTGGTTTAGTTGATTTTTAGACCCTTTGCAATTTTGGGAAAGGAATGAATATGCATAAACATTACAAATAGGCATGCACAGACTCAAATTTTCACAACATTTGGGAGTTTTAATGAAGTTCATGAGCTGTTCTTGATATTTTAAAAAATAAAAACTTGGACGACCAGGGAGGCTGTAGTCCATGTATTCATGGACACTGTAGTACCAACCAGTGATGCAGCAACAGATTAAGGAATCGTTTTTCTAGGACAGCGGTTCTCAACTGTGGGTCGCGACCCCTTTGGGGGTCGAACGACCCTTTCACAGGGATCGCCTAAGCGTGCGCTAGCCCCTCTTGGTGCCACACCTCCTTTGTCAATTCATCACGCGCGGGGAGGGGGCGGGGAGGGGGTCGTGGCAGTGGGGAGGGGGTCGCGGCATTAGGAACGTTGAGAACCACTGTTCTAGGAGGAAGTAGTAGATATGCCAGTGTAATCAGAACCAAAATGTGTCCCACTCTCAGTGGGAAAAAAACTAGGAAAGAATTAGAGATGTGCTTCATATAGAATGCAAAACCATGCAGAAACATGAAATGGAGTCATAAAGTGGCTTTGTAGCACAACTACTCTGAAAAGTCAGCCATTTTGTCAGCAGAAGTCTGCTTCATGCAATAGACAGGCAACCTGACATGTTCATACTTTAGACCTCAAATCTCATTTCAATGATGAAATGAAAACAAAGGGGCTATTAGACACTTTAAGGAAGGGAAAATACCACAGCAAGGTAGATGGCCAATTCAGCCAAATGAAACACACAATCTGTAGCATGCTAAACATCCAGTTCCATGACCTCCCTACAAATATATTGCATCAAGTATATCAATGAGGGATAAGGAGAGATTTAGAGAATAAAAATAATGAGTTTATATGATCCAGCAGATCAGAGAAGGCCATTAAAGGTTTATTGAGTGGGGGCACATCCAATGCTCCCAAGCCAGCCGTCAGTTTGTCAGAACTTAATTTTATACTAGGTAGACAGGTGAAAGTTATTATTATTTGGCAGCCATGTGGTTTAATATTTTTCTCACACATTCTCATCTTTATTTTTCATTCTCCACCTAAGAAAATCCACTCTGAGCCTCCTGTTCTAGAGCCCCAAATCTAGGATTAAGGAGGATCAGAACTAACACCACCCAGAATCAGCTGGAGTGAGACCGCATCAAAATTGAATTAATTAAAAAATGATTCAGAATTCACAGGCAGTAACTTAAAAAAAAAAACTTACAAAAACACTCAAATATATAGAATCTAATCTATATGATTGTCTTTCAATGTTTAGGTCATAAAGGAAGGAAAAGGTACCAGTAAGCTAGGATGTCATAACAACTTCATAAAAATAAAGGCATGGTATATTTATCCGAGTAAAACTGAAACATCTGCATTGGAAATAAATCCCTCTAAATTGCCATGGCAACCTAAATCTGCCGCCATCCTTTCTTCTGCTTTCTCTTTCTCGTTCATTAAACAAAGTGCAATATACTTTCCTTTTGTTTGCAGTTATGCCACAGACATTATGATTTGTCAAATTCTAATTATCTTATATGAAATTGGAGCAGTATAGAAGCTGAAGCAATAAATAAATAAATAAATAAATCGATCCAATCCTTTCTTATGTGGGTCAAAAAAAACCCAAGGTTAAAAAAAAGAAGAAGACAGCAACTAATCTACAAAATTTGTCTTTTCCAAAAGAACACCATGTTCTAATCCAGTTAGAATATCACCCATTTGATCAGTTGCTAGAACTGGAGAAAAAGGTAAAACTGCCTTTATTGTTTTACTGCTTTTTAAAAGATATACTACTCTAATGTACCCTATTTAAAATAAAATTATGCACATTCGTAAGAAAGGAGGATTTTCTATGTGTTCTTCTGCTGAGGCCAGAGAGGATTCTTCCCTTTTGGACCACTCTTCTCTCTCAGTTCAGACCACCATCGATGCCAACAAGTCCACTTTCTGGCTGAAAGCGTGTCTGATGCAAATACAAACTAACCAAATCAATGCAATTTTTGAACAGGAGTAAAAAGGAAGTTTTCAGCAACTGATATAAAACACACCAAAATATTCTTCCCAAGCCCAGCTGGCCAGTGATTCTGCTGAACATGTTAAACAGAATAATTTGGGATTGCCTCTCGGGGAAATACAAGAGATGTTTCACAGATCCTCAAAAAAAGGCTGGTTTTTCAAGTTAATCCTTTGGTTGCTGCTGACACGCTTTAATTTCCAAAATGAATGAAAGCTCTTTGGCATGTTTTCCTTTCCTATGATACAGAGACCGAAGCAAACTCATGCTAGAAGGAAGATCCATATGGGGCAATTCCCACCATGCTTTTTCTGCCTAAATCACTGGAGCAAAGAATAATTATGTACTTTTAGAATTCATTCCCTCTCTTCGGCATCTAGGTGCATTTTTCTTTGTCCACTGGACCTTTTCCTTGTTGCATGCTTTTGATAAACATTGCATAAGAGAAAACTGATGCAGAAGACCAATAGTTAATGATATATAAATTACAAGAGAATTTTTTTCCTGATATATCAACCAGCAACGACAGAAAACAGTCTTTGTTATATTCTTGTGGAATACTGTATGTCTTCAGTGGATACTGTAAAGAAACCACTGATCTTCTGTAATAATCTCTGTGGCAAGTGATCCCACAGCTCTTGTTAGTCATGCATCCCTAAGCTGAAATCTGCTAGGCAGTTGGTTATGCCACAGCTGAGTATTGATCAAGGGAGTAACTTCACAAAGTGCTGCTTTTCAAAGTACTAACGTCTTTGTCAATAACTGTCTCATCTGTAAAATAAAGGTTTAGTTAGTGAGAAGAATTCTGAGTTTTGGAGAGAGATGAGGAGGAACAGACTTATATTCAATCCTGTCAAAACTGAGTACTGCTGGGGGGGCCCATTCCGAGTTGGGGCCCCCATTCCTTGGGACATTTCATCTTTAGTCTTGGATGGGGTTGCACTTGCCCACACAAGACTGGTATACAATGTGGGGCTCATCTTGAATTTGCAGCCCCTGCTTGAAGAGCAGGTGGCAGCTATGTTCAAGACAGCCTTTGCACAAATCAATCAAATGTATCAGTTGTGCCTGATCCTAGACTGGAGTCACTCATGCCTTAATTACCCCAAGAATGGGCTACTGCTCTGTTCTCTACATGGGGCTGTCCTTGAAGGCCACTTGGAAGATATCACTGGTCAGAATGGGTAGTGTTGAGCATGCCTAGATCTATCGCTGGTTGTGTAGTCATACCCAATTAATATATGCCAGTGGCTCCATGTCAAGCTGAAAGGTATAGTGTAGCACAGGGCTCTGTTGCGGGCTGTGCATTGTACGACACACAAATCAACAGAAACCATTGTTCCTCTCTGTTTTGCATTGGTCAGATCATTATTAGAATATTGTGTCCAGTTTAGTGCACTGGAAGGACACAGACAAAATGGGACAGTAATCTAGAAAAGGGGTTTGTTTCAAGCTTCCTACTTTCTTCAATAAATATTACATAGCTATAGTTCCCCAATTACTTTTGAGCTTGGTTGGGTAGTTCATTCCTGACTATAAAATCTGACAGTTTGGCTATGAGAAATAATTATTATCCTACTGATATTCAGACCGATGGAAATGGGAATGTATAGGAACCTTCACTGTCCTATTGTCCTCTGATGATAGGGAAAAATCTGTATTATGGGGATTGCTACCCTTTTGGTTGACCAGGGGGAAACACAGTTAGAATTTAGTGCTGTTTTAAGTGAGAAAATATTACAAAGTGGATAAAGCTATGTCAGATACATAGATGGGGCTGGAACCTGAGGTTTTGGAGAATTTAGGAGAATTGTTTCTTTCTTTCTAATTGCATTAAGCTTAATTTTATGACATATATTTTCACATCCTTCTTCAGAGTGGCAGCACATTGTGACATCAGTTTTCGGCTGTTATGATCAAAGCAGGCTCCTGAGGCCATGTTATCCCTTGTCCACAATGGTATTTTTCTTTTTGAGTACAACCTTCTATGGGAATATAGACCCCCCCCATTGCGCTGATAGTTTTGTTCCCACAGTTGTTAATTTTTTTGCTTTATTTATTTATTTATTTATTTATTTATTTATTTATTTATTTATTTATTTATTTATTTATTTATTTATTTATTTATTTATTTATTTATTTATTTATTTATTTATTTATTTATTTATTTATTTATTTATTTATTTATTTATGTTCCCTTTTTCTGTTATTTTTTTTTCCATTTTTGTTATTTTTTTTTTTTTATTTTTTTATTTATTTATTTATTTATTTATTTATTTATTTATTTATTTATTTATTTATTTATTTATTTATTTATTTATTTATTTATTTATATATTTATTTGATAGATTTCTATGCTGCCCAACTCCCGAGGGACTCTGGGCGGCTTACAGCAAAAAATATAAAAAAAACATTTAAAAACATTATAAAAACATTTAAAAAACAATTTAAAAACCCATGCACACCCTTTCATGGCCTGATCTCGCAGGATTACAACAGCGCGATCAACAGCCCCAGGTCTGCCGGAAAAGCCAGGTCTTCACCGCTTTCCGGAAGGCCAATAGGGTGGGGGTGGTCCGGATCTCCGGTGGT
>QLTV01003274.1:1168316-1195959 GCA_003457575.1 Thermophis baileyi
TGACTTGTGCAGTATACAGTTCCTCAATGGAAGGCAGGTTGGTAGCAATTGTTTTTTCTGCAGTTCTAATTATCCTCTGAAGTCTGTGTCTGTCTTGTTGGGTTGCAGAACCAAACCAGACAGTTATAGAGGTGCAGATGACAGACTCAATAATTCCTCTGTAGAACTGTATCAGCAGCTCCTTGGGCAGTTTGAGCTTTCTGAGTTGGCGCAGAAAGAACATTCTTTGTTGTGCTTTTTTGATGACGTTTTTGATGTTAGGTGTCCATTTTAGATCTTGTGATATGGTAGAACCTAGAAATTTGAAGATCTCTACTGTTGATACTGTGTTGTCTAGTATTGTAAGAGGTGGAAGTATGGGCGGGTTTCTCCTAAAGTCTACCACCATTTCTACGGTTTTGAGTGTATTCAGTTCCAGGTTTTAAATATATGTCCATTTAAAAACCATATTCCAGGTGTGGGTTTAGAAAAGAAAACAACTAAATTTTTAATTTGGACACTTCCAAGGTTATGTTTGAGCACACATCCAGAATGGCACACATGCGTGCGCGCGCACACACACAGTTTGACTCATTTTTTTAATCAATAGAATAATTCAGTGGGTATCAATGGGCGTCTCTTGCTTTGTCTAAATCATACACTTTTTTAAAGGAAAAAAATTTGGTACCCATTTCTACCTGTGCTATGGAAAGAAGCAAGCTACAATCTATGTTTTGAAGGGATTCATGCCTGCTGGATTTTCTCAGCATGTTGTCACAGATAACCCTTCACTGTTTCTTCAGGATCTAAATGGAAGCATAGAATCAAGTGCATTTCTGTGATAATCAAAATGAGTTGTAAACTATGAGTTGTGAATCTTGGTCACTAGGGGTCTTATATTATTGACCTGGCAATATTATTATTACAACATTTAATACATTGCTCTGTGCTAAGTGCCTTGATTCAACAAGGCTAGAATATGAGACCCTAGAGAAGATTAACAATAACCCATTCCTTTTGGACATTTCCAAAATAGATTTTGCGTCATTCATAATGTTGCCACATTTAGATACCAAATCTGCCACGGGTAGAAATAAATATACCAGCCCATCAGGAGAGAGCAATTTGCAACTCAGATGACGCTCAGAATCAATATAAAAATGGTTTTTTTAAAATGGACTGGGACTAAGTATGCTTTCAGATGCAGGGAATCTAGTGTTTTAGTAATCTAACGGTATTCTGTAACTATTCCTTCATTTTCCCTTTAATGGTCTATTTGTGGTATGGAACAGCAGTGTTACACAGCTGTATGGGTGAGAAACTCTAAAGGGAGGGATATAAATTTTTTAAAAAATGTCTGGGACTGGTGCTTGCATCAAAGAAAATCAAGGTTTTAGTTATGAAATCACCTGGATAAGAAATCAAAGTTATTCAGCCTTTCTGCAACTAAGAATCTGAAGCTTCTCTTCTCCGAATGAAGGCACATATACATGTCCCAGGATAATGTTGCAGGATGCGTGGAGAACATTTTGGAGAGAAAGAAGTTCACTGAGGATGGGCTCCAGTAAGAGTCTGAATGTTTGGAAGAATAAACCTCTGGTTCAGATGACCGACTGAGATTGGATCCTTGCTTTTCTCTACTATGGATGAAGAGCCAGACAAATTGGAATTCAAACCACACTGGTCAGAATCAAAAGAGAACTGAATTGAGACAGGAAAAAAGTGATGAAAGCTCTGAGAATATTATACTCAGTAGAATGCTTGTTACACAGAGACATGCAAAGAAAGCAGGGGTGGGTTCCAACTTACTTCGCTGCCAGTTCGCTCCCTCCCGCGCCGCGTAGCTGAGCCGCGTGGGCGCTCACACGCTTTGCGCACGTGCATGCACATTAACAAAAAATCCAAAAAATAAAATAAAAACAACAACAAAAAAACAACAAAGCCGAAAAAAATATGGCGTCCGCATGCACAGTGCTGGAAGTTGGCTTCTGCGCATTTTCAGAAGGAAAAAAAAATACAAAATTTTTTTCAAAAAATAATAAAAAAAAATAAAAAAAGTTGACGGCCCCCACGGACCGGCACCGACCGATCTGGTTCGGTGACATCATTGTGATGTCACCGGTGGGCCGCTACCGGTTCGGGAGAACCGGTCTGAACCGGGAGGAACCCACCCCTGAAAGAAAGGCTCTCATACAAGGGAAAGAGGTACAAGACCCTTCTGCCAACTATCCCTACATTTATTCTCCAGTGTAGAATTCAACACTGAATTCTAACAGCTGGTAAATTAAAAAAAAGGAGGGGGGAGGAATAAGAACTGGTAAAAAAACAAACAAAAAGAACAACAGGGCTTGAGACAGACTGTTTTTAAAACTCTGTGAAATAATTATGCCAGGCTGATTGCCCAGAAAAATTCTTACTTGAAAGCAACTCATCCCTGTATCTCATTTGTCATAACAGACAATATTGCTGCACTTCCTTTGGAATGGGATGCCAAATCGGAGAATATGGATTCTGTATTAGTTTTCCTTCTTCCCGAGGTATCATAATTGTAGAACAGATGGTGGGAAACACACCTTTTTATCCAAGTCAATAGAAGAATACTTGTGCTCATTCATCTGTCTGTTTCTCAACTGGTGTGCTGAAAAAACACTTAAAAAAATGCTGTAGGGTTTTCACTTCTGGCATCTGCACATATGGGGAAAGATGCCTGTCTGAATAAGAATTACTGCAAAAGTTCATGTGTGCTGCTAGAGATCTCGGGAAGCTGTTATCAATCACAGACAGATAAACTGGACAAACAAACAGGAGAGCCAATTTGGTCTAGTGGTTAACTCACCGGGTTAGAAAGCAGGAGAAAATGAGTTCAAGTCCCGCCTTGAACATGAAAGCCAGTTGGGTGAACTTGGGCAAGCCACTCTCTCTCTCAGTCCAGCCCAACTCACAGGGTTGTTGTTGTGTGGAAAATAGGAGGAAGAAGGTGTGTTGGATATGTTTGAGGCCATGAATTATTTGTAAAAATAATAAAGGTGGAATATAAATAAACAAACATAATGGGATCAAAAGCTCAAATTATTAAATACTGTATGTACTGTATGTGAATTGGAAATAATATTATGTATATATATTTAAATTAAATGTAATTGTAAATACATCTAATTTTGCCTCGCCACCAATTCTTTGAGCACATCCTCCAACAGGCCACTCAAAAGCCAAATACAGTCCTCAGCTTGGACAAAGATACGTAAGCCTGACATATAAAGCCTGTTTGAATTTTGAACTAAACCCCTTAGTGCTGTTGGAAATGAGAAAATATTCATAAATGCTCATTGCTCAAATGTATCTTATCAGAGAGAAACAACTGGAAAATCGGTAGGCTATTGTTCTTCCAAGGGGAAGCACATCTTCTCTTGCAGCAACTCAATTCTGGCAGACCTTTGTTATATTTTCAGAAGCAGATCAAGCCTGTGGTTTCTTGGTGGTGCCTTTCAAAACAGAGTTTCCTAAGAAGCTGTGGTAGTTGCTTCCTGATTCGGCTATTCTCACCAAAAATATTGGTTTACTCCTCTGGGAATAAATTAAAACAGCTTAGTCAATAAATGGTAATTAGTTCAGAGGAACAATAAGAGGATCTCAAGAAACTGCCTAAACTTTCTAGGTGGTGTGCTTACTCTTGCAGAATCCCTGGCATAAAAGTTTTGACTTGGCTTGGCAAAGAAGATGCAAGAGAATAATACTAACAACATTCTGAATGTCTATCCTGCCATCCTACTCACCATGGCTGGAAGCCCGCCTGCTAATGACAGCCGAAGTAGTGCATGGGATCTGGCTGTGAGTTAAAAGCTTAAGGATGGCCGTTTTGCGTAAGCTCTCATTACAAAACCCTTCAGAGATGAAGAATGCTCTTTTGTAGTTTAGAACACTGCATCTAACTCTTGGGTCCTGACATCCTACAGTGAAGGAGAATGGGATGTCCAGAGGAGCCCTTTATTCAGGCTAATTTGGTGACTGGCAGCTTCTCTTGTTGGCAAGTGCTAATCTTACTCTCCAGTGCACCCAGCTACAATTGCTCCTTTGTTTATTACAGTTATTATCCTTGTTTAAAGAAGGGAGGGGAGTTAGTATTTGCCTGGTGCCATTTATACACTAGCTGCCACACCTTGCTATTTCCTGCTCTCCGTCTCCCTCATATCAGCAATTGTTCTTCATATGTTTCATTTGTTAATGGGTGGGCTGGCACAGCACTAGGATGTGATTATTTCTGGGTTATTTTACACAAATTATTCTACTTTTTGGAAAGGGTTTGCCAGAGAGTTTGGAGAACTTTTGAAATTTAATAAAATAGCTTCCCTCCACTCAATTTTTCCCCCCAGAAGTTATCACTTCTGGAACAAAGGAATTTCTATCAAGCAATTCTACTTCCCCTGCCTGTTTATTGCATTCTCCTCTGCTCAACCTGAATATAGGTAGTCCTCAACTTACAATCACAATTAAACCCAACATTTCTGCTGGTAAGTGAGACAGTTGTTAAGTAAAATTTGCTCCATTTTACGACCTTTCTTGCCACAGTTGTTAAGTGAATCACTCCAGTTGTTAAACTAGTAAAACGGTTGTTAAGTGTATCTGGCTTCCCCATTGACCTTCCTTGTCAGAAGGTTGCAAAAGGTGTCCCTGGGACACTGCAACTGTCATAAATATGAACTAGTTGCCAAGCATCCGAATATTGATCGTGTGATCAGGGGGATGCTGTAATGGTCCTAAGTGTGAAAAACAGTCATAAGTCACTTTTTTCAGTGCCGTTGTAACTTCGAATGGTCACTAAATGAATTGTTGTAAGTCAAGGACAGCCTGTAAACAGAAAAGTTCATATTCAGATGTGAAGAACTTCACTTTGCCGAATTGCAAGTGGAGAGGAAAGGCATTTTTAATGAAGTGAACCAAATATCTCAAATGGTGCTACCGTATATCAAGCCCATTATTGTTGAAACACAATAATGTTCAGCTCTATGGCCTTTTTCACCTCTCATCTACTGTGGAGAAACACTAATTTCTGATAAAGAATAGCCTCTGCAGCAATGGGCAGGCCTGAGAACCAAGGGACCTAGATTGTTTGTGAGTAAACACCAAGGAAAAAGTAAACATTACAAAATGAGAGCATAAACCCTAGATAGATAGATAGATAGATAGATAGATAGATAGATAGATAGATAGATAGATAGATAGATAGATAGATAGATAGATAGATAGATAGATAGATAAGAGATAGAGATAGAGATAGAGATAGAGATATAGTATAACTGTTAGGCCCACAGAAATCAAAAGGCCAATTCTATATTCACACAATGGCACCCACAGATACTTCAGTACAATCAGTACTGTAACTGAGATCCAAATAAGTCCTTATGAAGTCAGAAGAAGTTATTTGGGTCTCAGTTACAGATAAGCATCTATAGGTGCTGATTGTATAAATATAGTACACGCCTCATGAATTGCTTAGGGAACCAATTATTGCTAAATGTTGATAAATCCCTGTATTCTCTGCTTTTTCTTTGCAACACTTTTTGATTTGTTTTTTAGATCTGACCTTGAGTTTCTTTTTCAGTCTGGCTCTGGATTTCACTTAACCCCTTAGTCCTGAAAACAGGTTTTCATCCCATCGGGTGGCTTACTCACAAGCAAACTGCGATATAGATTGGATAACTTTGATTATTATTATTGTGTAATAATAGAATATTTAGAATTCTTAAGTAGCCTGATGGCTTTTCTTAGCTCTTATCTTATCTTGTGTGTCACATATTTACCAATCAGAAGAGATAGGAAGAGCAAAATTAGTTTTAAAAGCTTTTCAGTAACAGAACAGATTAAGGAAGGGTGACACATTGGGATATAAGAGACAGCTCTTGCACCTGAATAAAGTTTGTTGATTATCCCCCACCCCACCCCCAAAAAATCAAAATACATTAGAACCAAATTTCTTATTCTACTTAAACTAACTTTACAAACATATATTGTCTGGAAAAATATTTTCAAAAAATAAATTCTTTTAGAAAATTTTTATGAGGGTCTTTGATTCTGAGAATAGCTTTACAGAAAATGCAATTACCAGTTAGTGAAGAAGGATCTGGTTTTCCAAATCTGGAATACATCATAATAGTTACCTATTGTCAATGACTAAATACTAGAAGCCAACAATTGGGGTTTAGTTTTCTGAATTGGGCAACTTTGGAATATACTTATATAAGCACCTTAGGTCAGATGGACAATATTAGGATCTGAGTACTGAATACTAAAACTCTAGTGTCTCTAGAAACAATTACGTCAATTAGAAATTTAAGGAGTGTAATGAGAAATAAAAATATTTCAGCATTTTCCCCCCATGCTATATTAATTTTATGGGGAAATACAATTTTAACAATTGGAGAAAAGATGAAAAATATGGAAAAAATAGATGAAAGCAGGGATATTTACTTTGGATCAATTGACAGATTAAAAAGATGAATTTTTAACATTCTCTGGGTTAAGAGATAAATACCATCTACCAGATGTAACTAAATGGCAATGTTTAGAGTTACAATATTTGTTAACAACATTGTTTGGATCAGCAGCATTTACAGCTTCTGACACACTCAAGATACTAGAACACCTTCTTAAACCGTTTGAAACTAAAAAATGTACTAATAGTTTTTATAGATATTTGTTATCAATAAATAAATTTAATACTGAGATGCTAAAAGAATTAATGGAATAAAGAATTAGAGGTCCGTATATTGCCTAGATAATGGGAGAGTATTTAATTTCTATAGCAACAGTCAAATTATGATTTATACAACGAAAAACAATTAGAATTTTTGGACTCTTATGTTTATATAGAAAATAATTGTCAAAAACAGCATTTTGTTGGAATAATACTTCCAAGTTTTTGGAAGAAAATATTGGATTATATAAAAATGGGAGAAAAGCTAAAATTTTCAGATGATAATATTCTTTTGAACTACTTACTTAGTACTTGGAATTTGACAACCAGACAACATAAGATTCTGTGCCCTTGTTATACCCAAAAGATTGATACGGCAGCAATGAAAGATAATGTTTGGCCCCTTTCATTCAATGGATTGAATCCCATATTACACTTGCCACCTATGAGCAAATTGCCTATAGCAGGGGTGGGTTCCTCCCGGTTCGGACCGGTTCTCCCAAACCGGTAGCGGCCCGCTGGTGACGTCACGATGACATCACCGAACTGGATCGGTTGGTGCCGGTCCGTGGGGGCCGCCATCTTTTTTTTTTTTATTTTTTTTATTTTTTTTGAATGTTTTTTAATTTTTTATTTTCCTTCTGAGCATGCGCAGAAGCCGACTTCCGGCACTGTGCATGCGGTCGCCATCTTTTTTTCAGCTTTTTTTAAATTATTTTTTTCGGATTTTTTGTTACTGCGCATGTGCGTGCGAAGCGCGCCCACGCAGCGTGGGAGGGAGCGAACCGGCAGCGAGGTAAGTTGGAACCCACCCCTGGCCTATAGATACAGATTCTGAATGGATAAAGATAATGAAATATGGGGCTCATTTATATAAAATACAGTAGGTTACAATTATAGTTACATAATTGTATTAGAAGTACAGTATATATGTACTTGAATAATAATTCCATTAGATAACTATATATAAAACTGTAACCATTTAACATGGCATATTGTATATTTTTGTTGTATTTTTTCACTTTAAAAAATACTTTCTATATGTTTTTACTTTTCTTTGACAAAGCAGGTATTTTTGCTTTGGTGTTTTTTCTGTTTCTCAGCCATTATTTTAAAAGCAATAAAAAGATAAATTAACTTTACAAACATAATGCTTAATTACATCTGAATTTTTCTCAAGAGCATCTGGTGTAAGGTTTATCAACATGTTTGTTGCCCTTCTTTTAGAATACCTTGTAAAGGAGTTACGAACCCTGCTAACTTATTAAAATAATTGATATAAAATTATAATTCCAAAATTCAGATTACCCAGCTGATTGCCTAGCTCTTCATTCCTAGTTTTTCCTTATCACTGTCCAACTATCAGCTTCTGAAATGCCACAAATCAAGAAGTGAGAAAGAAAAGCTTATTTTACCTGCCAGGAAGGTTAATAGAGTTCGTTTAGAGCAATAAAGGTTTGTGGTATTAGGCTAGCAAAGCACTCATTATCTGTTGGAGGTAAAAGGGAGAAATGGTATGGATGTAGCAGACAGGTATTTTGTCCATTTCTCCAGAGTCAGGGAGAAAAAAAAACCTAAATAAATGTGAATCGTTCATTCTACTAATATTTCCTAGGCCACATTAAAATATTATATATTGTTCCCATTGCGACCAAGTCCACAAGACCATTGCAGACTTGCTCAAAAGCCACAATGTAATTTTAGTGCAAATATACAAAACATTGGCACTTAATAATAATGTATATTACTGATCATGGAATAGATTAATTAAACAATGATTCCTATAACTTTCCTTTTTGGCAAGAAGACATAAAATATCACTTGCATTGGGCCATAGCAGTTAGATATCTATTTCCTTCTTAGAGCTTACTCATACATTTGCCCTGAATACTATAGATGAATTTAAGTCTTTAAGAATTACATAGTTCACTTAAGAATTAAATGAACTAATAGAAATATTTTCTAAAAGTTGGTGAACTCTATATCACAAAAGGAGCTAGAATTCTATTGTGGTTTAGTTATTTGTTTCTAAAAATTGATATTTTAATTAAAAATAATGTTTTATTTTTGCTATCAGTATTTGAGTAGGAGGGCTTCATATCTAACATTTAAAACAACCGAATAAGCATATCTGGTCTTTGATCATTCCAGGTAAATTTTATCATGAAAAACAATAAACACCTCAAGAGAAATACTAACTTCCTAAAATTACACTCTGACTTTCACTAGGAGGCAAAACAGATTTTTATAGCATAAGAAATAAGACTGCAACATTTAATAAATTACAATTAATTGCTTAACAACTTCGAAGCCAACTAATTAGACAGATCAGAGGAAGTTATTAATTTATGTGCTTGTAAAAAAAGTAGAAATTATAAGCATTTAAAAAGAGGCATTCATTTTTTCTTTCCATACAAAAGAATGCCTCGTATTGTGCTTTTTATCACACATACACACACACAAACTTAAAACATATGATTTTGCTATAAGTTTCATTTATGAGAAATTTAATCTGTCAATCACTTGACACATGAGCCGAGGTGGCGCAGTGGTTAGAGTGCAGCACTGCAGGCTACTTCAGCTGACTGCTAGCTGCAGTTCAGTGGTTCAAATCTCACCGGCTCAAGGTTGACTCAGCCTTCCATCCTTCCGAGGTGGGTAAAATGAGGACCCAGATTGTTGGGGGCAATATGCTGACTCTGTGAACCGAGGGCTGTAAAGCACTATGAAGCGGTATATAAGTCTAAGTGCTATTGCTATAATCACTTATCCAGAAATTACTTGAATAATACTTACTTTAATGAGAACTACTAGAAAATGCCAGGATTATAGACTAGGCTCGGAAGTAATATCTCTGGGAAGAAGGAAGTAGACAACCATTTTTTATTGTTTGCAAGATTGCTAGACGAATGTATCCATGAAGTCACCAGCAGTTAAGCTCAACTCAATTAAAGCATTTTTTTCATATTTTTAAAAATCAGCCAAATTTAATCTGCTATGTTTTAATAATAAATGCTTCTAAATAATATATACATTTATAACATAATTAATTGTTTATTATAGAAATTTTTGTCAACAGGTCACTAGCTATATAAATCTTACAATAAAAGTGTAATTATTTATAGGTTTTCAAAAATGTACTCTTAAATGATAAGCAGACTCAGAAATCTGGAGATCATGAAAATTGATACAAGGTAATCTCACCCCATGTGATCCAATTTTCAGTGGACGCAGTGACATCTGCAACATTATTGTCAGGCTAATGCCAGGCATGAAGAATCAGGATCAGACATTAAGTTGCAATTAAGATGATTTATTGCTCACACCTATACCCAAGAATCTAGTCAACTAACGGTCAGCACGAAATTGGTGCTAGGTAAGAGTCAACAGAATTCAAGAGGGGGCTGGTGGGAACATAATGACTTGATTGATTCATCTCTTAAGTCCACCCCCAGGCTCTGCCTCTTCTTCTACAAACAAGCAACAGCTTGAAGAAATGGTCAAAGAGGTTTCTTTATTGATGAACAACAGTGTACAGGAATGTTGCCAGATATCTACCTTCCCTTGGGAAAGGACAGATATACTCCTAATGCTTTGACTTCAAATGCCACTTTTTCCACTTACAGAGTCTAAGCTGGAATGTCTTTTAACTCCCCCTTATCAGGGCTTCCTCCCCTTCAGTCAGTGGTCCACCACAATTATGATGTCACACTGCAAGCTCTGCTCTTTTGATGTATGTATGCAATGTTGACATGTACATGGAAAAGAGGCAGGGCTTGTGTTGCCATGGCATTGCTGTCATCACTCTGACTGCGCTCTCTCTCTCTCTCTCCCCCCCCCTTACACACACACACACACACACACACACACACACACTATTATTAGCATGTGGTTAATAAACCAAGCCAAATTCTGTAAAATCTGGCAGAGTAAGGATCTTTTTATTTTACTTGCCCTTGCTATAGTATTTTTTTACATCAAACAGATCAATTGAATAATGCATGTATATATAGTCCTGTTTACTTGATAGTTATCTTGCATGCACTACTCAAAGTGAATAGCAACTCTCAATGCTGATTCCAGGTTTTAGAATCCTCTTTGGCAATGTGTCATCAATGGTTCTACTTCTTGCCACCATCCCTGCCCATATTTACATTCCTCCTTGGGAATCCTTTGCATGACTTACTCATAGTGTCCTCATTCCAGGTGCGACTTGTCCCATGGAATCTACCCGCAAGAAGATGGAGTGGCAATAGCAAAGGCAAGATTCACTAGCTTATGCCAGAGAATAACTGGGTAAAATGCACCCTGCGTGAATAGGAAATTACATATGATAGTCTCTAAAAAGAGGGTTTTTTATTGAAATGCTGCTTTCTGAATATATTTCTTTTCAAGGTAACTTTGGAGAACAAGAAAGGAGGAAGGGAAATAAAACAATTGTCTCCCAGAGTGATTTTGTACTAAGTCCAGCAGCAAAATTGGCCTCTGCTGTATGGAACAATGAGGTTCAGTTCCACAAATCACTCAAAGCAGCCTTCCGTAGAGAATTGCTAGTCATGTACTACACAGCTTACATACAGCCACACAGGTCCCATCTAACTGTTTTTATAGACTCAGTTTGAGAGACTCAGCTAGGGTTCTTTGTGCATTTCTCACCAGCCATCTCTTGAAGCAGACAACCTGAAGAAGCTCCAGAAGGTGAGGGAAATGGGTGGCAAAATCATTTTTTAAAAACCAAAACCAGAATGAAGCAGTAAACTATCTGGAAAAAGCACAAAAAGCACAACAATTACAGTCAAATGTTACATCAACTGTATAGACCAGCATATTTCAGATGGGAGATTCATGAATACTTTTGAGACTGAAGAAATGGAAGAAGCATATCCAATTCACCAAATTGGGGGCGGGGGGGGGGGACCAGGGAACATGGCATATTGGAAGGAATGTGAGATGAACTATGCAATGGCATGATCCACATCATGTTATGTATGGGTATGGGTAGATGTATACTTTCTTCTGAGAGCAGGCAACAGATTTTCCTTTTTAATGCGTCTCAGTGTGCTCACAGTAAAAAATGACAACAAAGGTTATCTTAATTAAACTTAATAAAATATTCCACCCTGCCAGAATGTTATGCCAAGTCATTATGACTGAGATACTGTATGTATGTATGTATGTATGTATGTATGTATGTATGTATGTATGTATGTATGTATGTATGTATGTAGCAATACAGAAACCTGTACTAGTCAGTTCTAACCCTCATGATTTCCATCAACAGGTGAACATGACCAAGCCAAGTCTAAAAACACTAGAGAATTTCTAGAAGCCTGGCACTCTGAGAAATTAGCTATCAATAGACATAAACAATATCTACATATTGTGCAAAAGAGACAATCAGCAAGCCAAAAAGAGGACAAAAATACCCAAACACCTCCCCACCAGCAATCAATACCCAGATGAGCATAGATTAATTCCAAGATTAACATCAGACCAACAATCAAGAAGTAAACAATACCCCAATCAAGGAACTGCCAAACAATCTAACAATAAACAGCCCAACCAAAGACCCTCCAAGATCACTTTCACCAACACTGACAGGGCAAGCCATTAGAATTTAAACTGAGAGCAAACCTCACGTCTTACTAGCCCTGATGATGTTACCTAGTTTGGGTAATGAAATGTCTGCAAGAAAACAACCAAGCTCAGAGAGCACCAAGGACCCCTCATTTCAACCCTGAGCCACAAATATCCTCCTTTATTGGAACCACAAAAAGACACAAGCTGTTTCAGAGGGGGGGTCTGGGAATGTAGTTTCCAAGGCTATTGTTTTCAGGTTTCCCTAGAGGTGGGGTGGCAATGTCAACATACCTTTTCTACTACAAACTGTTGGATAGACAGCTTCTATTTGGTTTATTTGAGTACTCAAAGGTACCCAGGCCCCAATTTCATATGACTTTGTAGGAAATGACTAGCTATTTGAACTGTACCTAGAAACAGTGTACAATTCCCCAAGAGTTTATTAAAGTCATTGACTAGAAATACCAGTAGAATTTTTGTTGTGCAGGTGTTACATGACAGCAGCGACTTTGAGTTATTAATAGTCACAAAGAGAGTTGAGTTTTTCAGGTGGTCTAGCAAATATAGGAAGGCTAACATTTATGGTATGGATTGAACTTGGAACATTTTGAGTGCAAAATATGTGAGTTATTACTGAGTTATGAACCCTCTGTTATGGAATGAGACAATTTGCCGCAGCCAACTCACTGTGGGACAACTCACCATGGCCAACTCACCACAGGACAATTTAATTTAATTACAGTATTTAAAATAATTATTTTAATTTAATAAACTCTTGGGGAATTCACATTCACATTTCATTCTGTCTCTCCTTTTGGATCCTTTCTTTAATGATTCTATTCCATTTCTTTGATATTAGTATAACTCTTGTCCCGCAACGAATTGTCCCACAGCAAGTTGGCCAGGGTGAGTTGTCCTGCAGTGAGTTGGCCATGGCAAATTGTCATAGACCCTTCTTTTACATGGTTGAGAGTAAAACCTTTATCCCAAATTAATTTTGTAGATTATTTATATGCAGATAGTCCTTGACTTACATCCACAATTGAGCCCAACATTTCTGATGCTTAGTAAGACATTTGTTAAGTGAGTTTTGCCCCATTTTATGACCGTTCTTGCCATGGTTGTTAAGTGGACCATTGCAGTTGTTAAGTAAATAACACGGTTAAGTGAATCTGGCACTTTGCTTGTCAGAAGCTTGCAAAAGCTGATTACATGACGTCAGGACATTGCAACTTTCATAAATATGAACCAGTTGCCAAGCATCCAAATTTTGATAATGTGACTATGGGGATGCTGCAATGGTTGTAAGTGTGAAAACGGTGATAAGACACTTTTTTCAGTGCTGTTGTGACTTTGAATGGTCACTAAACAAACTGTTGTAAGTCGAGGACTACCTGTACTTAACTACAAAAGTTAAGTTTTCCGTGTGTGTGTGTGTGTGTGTGTGTGCGCACACGTTTGTGTGTGTGGGGTGTATGGGGTGTTCAGGGAGGGGTAGCACCTCTGGTGTAGGGGCATGTCATGTCCTTTTAGGGCAGCTTGTTTTAGGGCAGCTTGTCCATCTTTCCATCTTTGGTGTCACTCAGCCCTCACCTGTGGCTCCTAGTAGCTGTAGCATGCGCAGCGGCCACACCCTGGGCAACAGCTTCGACAGACTGGCCAAACCAGGTTGAGAGTAGCCGTTGGGTCATTGACCTTCAGTGAGATAGAGACTTGTCTATCCTGAGCATGTGAAGACAGATTCCAGCAGATTGAGCAGATGAAACCTACTAGAATAGGACAATGGTTATGAAGGCGTGTACTTTTCTTGTATAAAATACTCATTATAGACATATTTCCCAAAGTCCTTAAAAGAAAACAGCAAATTCCATTTTCCTTTGAAATGGAAATCTCATCTTTCTGACTTCCTTAATTTGGACAGTGATCTGGGCGGAGAAAAGCTGCCTCTAGTTAGCCAAGATAATTATTGGAATCTGGTACAAAACATTTTAGGAGTTGAATTGTTCCAGTGTGTAGCTCAACTGTGGAATTACGGCTGTTGAGCTGGTTTTATTTCCCTCCTTCTGGAAAAGCACAAGTCGAAGAAAGCTTTTTCTCTTACTGTCTTATAGGTCTTTGCCTTTAAAGGGATTAAAAGCAGTTTCTTGCCAGATTTGGGGATCTTTGATAACATTTGAACTTTAAAAGGCCATTTTGGGGGCTGGCTAGATTAACCAAAAGGACCTTTGTTTTCTAGTTATATTAATATATACTGCAGTGTATTTAAGTATCCCGGCTCTACCTGAATTTTACCTATAAAATTCAGCAAATGCTGCTTCCAATTCCCCTCCCTTTTTTATTTGCCCTTACAAAAAGAAAGGGAATGGAGCCAGCTGCTCAAAAATCAAGTTGCCTAGACCTTATTTTTGCTCACAGTATTGATATTAAAATATGAAAAATCAAGCAATGATTGAAGTGTGCATTTTATTTTAAAAGAAGGGATAAATGAGGGAGTGAAAAGTGAATTCCCTCAGGGAAATGCCGCCAAGTGAAACAAGATTTCTACAGTTACACATTCCCTGACCTTTTCCACAGTCATATCTTTAATGTTTCACTGGCAAACTTGATAAAAAGAAAAAAAATCAAATTCATTTCATTTTTTTTAAAGGTCAGGACACGTGTTTCAGGGGAAAACTCATTTCAGTTTCTACCTTCCACGTGTCAAAGAGAGAAATTTTGTTCCCCTCCTCACCCGGGGGACCTTTTCCCGCCTGTGAACTGAATCATTGGTTTTGGTTTTACTTGTTTCTAGCATACTCAGCACCTAAGCAAGCTTCCCCCCCCCACCATCACCACCACAGCATCCAAACAGTATTTAAATAATCAGTCTTAATTACTCAGAGAAGGAGTGAATAAATCATGGGGCTCACTTTGTCACTTGCGAAATGTAGCTGATATACCCAGGACACTTAACCACTTTCCATCCCTGCTTTCTTCAAACATTGTGGCAGCTGTAGAGAAAAATATTAAAAAAGGAGACACATACTGGAACCCTGAACATTCTCCCTGATTTCAGCAGGAAAGCCACTGGAATAATTGATTCAAAGTACTTGTTTAAAAAAAAACTTTGGGAGTAATTATAGCTATACACTAAACCTATGTTTAATTGTTTCTTCCGTAAAACAGGTGGCCTATGCAGTATTGCTTAGGGAACAAGGCAGCATGGCTACCTATAATGTTCATTTTTAAAATTACATATAGCACCCTCCACCCATTCACAATTGCAAGGCCTGGTAAGAGACATTACAAAGATCTACTACAGGTAGTCCTCGACTTACAACAATTCATTTAGTGACAGTTCAAAGTTACAACGGCACTGAAAAAAGTGACTTATGACCGTTTTTCACACTTTCACAACCATTGCAGCATCCTCATGGTCACTGATCAACATTCAGATGCTTGGCAATTGACTCATATTTATGACGGTTGAAGTGTCCCGGGGTCATGTGATAACATTTGGTGACCTTCTGAAAAGCAAAGTCAATGGAAAAGTCAGATCCACTTAACAACTGTATTACTAACTTAACAATTGTGGCAAGAAAGGTTGTAAAATGAAGCAAAAGTCACTTAATAAATGTCTCGCTTAGCAACAGAAATTTTGGGCTCAATTATGGTTGTAAGTTGAGGATTGCCAGTATTCTACCCAAACTTTACCTACATTTGAGTAGAGCTTGTTTAGATAAGTTTGATAAATCTATACTTCTAGAATACAACTCTTAACAAGGGCTGTGTGTACTCTTTGAGTAATAATGAAGACTCAAGATAGAATGAAAAGAGGAAAATGAGTTTAATTTTTTTTAATGAGAAAAGTAGACTTTTATTGAACATTCACCTTTCAGTGTAACCCTAATGAATACTGTAAGTTATTTTATATGTTCTATAGAAAGATCATTGTATCCATCTTGCTGCACATGGAAAAGGGAAATCCATGGTTTCCTGGATGGTTGTAGAATTTTGTACCATCTTGACTATTCTATGGGTTGTCAATTGGAGATGGGGGGGTGGCATGGTGTGGGGAGTACGATGGCTAAGATGCCATAAAATTTTACTCCCAATGATCTATGAGATATACTCAGTTCTCGGATCTAACTTAGCCAAAGAAACATCATAAATCTTATTTCAATGAAAACAAAGAAGAGGTCTCACCAAGTTCTCCCACAGTTTTTGTTCTAGTTACTATAAGATGATTTTGCCTAGGAAGTGGTATGTTTAACAGAATGACAGAATAACAGATGTTGGAAAGGACCTTGGAGGTCTTCTAGTCCAATCGCCTGCTCAAGCAGGAAACCCTATAGCTTTTCAGAAAAATGGCTGTCCAGTCTCTTTCTAAAAGCCTCTAATGATGGAGTACCCACAACTTGTGAAGGCAAGTTGTTCCAATGATTTATGTTCTCACTGTCAGGAAATTTCTCCTTAGCTCTAGGTTGCTTCTCTCCTTGATTAGTTTCCGTCCATTGCTCCTTGTCTTGCCTTCTGGTGCTTTGGAAAATAGGTTGACCCCTTCTTCTTTGTGGCAGCCCCTCAAATATTATTTCTTTCCTTGATTCAATAAACAATTAGAAGAATGTAAAGTAACTACTTAAAACCATTATACACATTTTAATGTTTTAATCTGCCTTCTAATTAATACCCCACGTTTTTGAGCAAACAATGTAACTATTAATTGTAGAGAACACACTATTTGCATGTATTCAGGTACAGATTACCTATCCCTAGCCATTTTATTTCAAATTTTCAGTTTGAATAAGTAGAATTTCCTTAGCTGAGGGTAATTTCTTGGAGATTTTGAGAGGCTCCCGAAAAGATCAATCACCAATCCAATAGAGAGAAAGAATCGCTTGTACTGAAAAATAGTTCTTAAATATTTATTCTGTCAATCTTCAAAGGGATAAGAAGCAGTGAAACTAATTTTATTATTATGTTAAATTTATTTTTCCTCAACAGGCACACCAGCAAAACATATGCACTGAAACTGGTTTCATAAAAACTGTAAATATATCAGACAGGTTCATTATAATTTTAGACAAGGACTAGCTTCTCAGATTATTTTTTGAATAATCAAAGATTTAGAATATGTTGTCAAACACATCGATGGGCAAGACTTAACTGATTCTTTTAAAAATCTATATTCTGATTTTTTATTGAATTACAACAAAATGCAATTTATCGATGTTAGTCAAAAATTACCCAGATAACTTCTTGCCATGTTATTAAATAGCAGTGAGAGGGAAAGAGAAATTACAGTACATCATCTATTATAGTGTAGAGCCATCAAGATGAATCAAAGTGAAAGCACACAATGAATGGAAAGCACATTAATCTGAACATTAGTATAACAGAATACAATACCTGCCATTCAACCGGTGTAATTATTGCTATACTTCACAGAATTGACTAGAAAGATATAAAGCAAGAATTAGAAAAAAAGGGGGGTAAGGGAGCATGGTTGTGCAGTGCCATTAAGAAAGATGAACCTACTGTTATCGTTGCTTTCTATAGTTATTTGCAAGCCCCAAGAATGCAGGACATTATCCACGTCCTGAAATTACATTTGAAATTTAATGATATGAGAGCCAGTTTGCTTTGTGGATAAAGTATCAGGCTAGAAACTAGAGATTATGAGTTCCAATGTTGCCTTAGCCATGAAGGAAACTGGATGACTTTGGTGCAGTCACTCTCTCTCAGCCCTAGGAAGAAGGCAAAGACAAACCACTACTGAAACCCTGTCAAAAAAACTGCAGGGGCTTGTCCATGCCACTGCCAGGAGTCAACACTGACGTTAAGGGACATTTTTTTTTTGATGATATAGGGGAAGTTATTTAAACCCTTGATGTGCGTTCAAGTTATTTTTACTAAGTTCTTGTTCATCAGCGCTAGTATCGAATAACATTTTCAATTAGCAATTATACTATAACAATTATCTGTGTTATAAGACTGTTAATAAAATAGGAGAATCTGCCCATTGTAATTTCCCACCACAGCAGACTTAGTCATGCATCAGCCTCGCACCTAAACAAGCATGTAATGTAGACCATTTTTGTCTCAGAAGGTGGCAACACCACTGGAGAATAACAGGACTATAGGCTAAAACCAGGGAGTCAGAAATGGAGCTCTTCTGTACTACTGCCAAGAAAAGTATGTGGATATGTCCATGAAGTCACCAAGAGTTGAGCTGTACTTGGAGGAGACTATACAGTTAGGTACAGCTTTATACTTCATTAACTCAATGTCTTTCATATGGGAATGCAGATCATACATTGAAATAATACATAAAAGAAAGACCCTAAATTTAAAATTGTTCCTGTGAAAAGGAAAACACTGTGTGTGTGTGTGTGTGTGTGGAGAGAGAGAGAAGGGGGAAGAGAGAAATCAATCCTAAAAGCCAACCCTCCCCATGAATGACTACATGTCTAGAGATGTGAAGGCCTGGAAAAAAACCAGAAAAATTAGGGAAAAAAACGGTTTTTGTCCATTTTTTTCCTGAAGGCTTTTTTGTTTTTTTCCAAAAAATTGGAAAAATTGAAAAAAGAAAAAAAAACATTGTGGAATATTTTATTTTAACATGATGAATAAAATATTTTAAGACAGGGTGTTCAAATATTTTCCAAATCATTTCTAAAAAAAATGTATGATATCAGATTATTCTAATTTCTGTGCACTGAGTGAGGACAAGCAAGTAGCTGCAGAAGCAGAGACGGATACTGACAATTTCAGCTCAGAAAATGATTCTGATTAAATGTCCATTGAAACTTAGTCCCACTCTCTTCTTAACACTTCCCCCATCTTCAATTCTTTTTATGAGAATGGGGTTTTTATTTTTATTTTTATTTAATACTGTGGAGAGGAAATATGAAAAATTGTTACTTTTGGTTTTGAAAATTGTTTTGTGGAGGCTTTTTGGCTGTTCCACATAAACTAGTAAGCAGTTCAGGAGATTGTTGCTCCCTTTGTTACAAATAAATATTATAAAAAAGTAAATTCTGTTTGTGATAATTGTTTGGCTACACTATATTTTTAATATACTAGTTGTGATAATTTTATGCCAAGTCAAATTGTCCATAGTCATATTTTATGTTCCTAAAGTAACAGAATGACTTTCAATCTTAAAAAGACAAAAAAGTGCTAATGTAGCATTTTTTTCAATTTTTCTGAAAATTTCCATTTTTCCCCCCCAAAAACCAGGGAAAAAACCGGGTTTTTTTCCGAGCTTCAAAATTTCCGGAAATTTTACATCTCTACATGTGACACATTTGGAAGTATACCTACAGGAAACGACATTAAAAAATGAACAAGGTTAGGATACTTGTAGTGTCCTCTATAAAGAATGAATTACTGAAATTAAGTGCCTGTAAAATAAGATATTTCATTTACAAAATTAGTGGAGTCCCTCCTTGGCATATGCCAGCCAATCCATTTCTCCAACTTAAAAAACTCAAGTAGAAACATACAGACAGTCCCTCTGTACCTCTAGCAGAAACAGGAAAAAAAAGAAGAACATTCTTCCTTAGGATACAGTAGAAACAAGCTACATAAAGAAAAGAAAAAGAAAAGAGGAACAAAACTGTTTGAAGATGAAGAGGTTTATTTATTTATCAAATTATATAGTCACCCATCTCATACAACATGACTCTGGGAGCATACAACAATAAAATATAAAATAAATATATAACTACAAGACAGAAAAGGAAGCAAAAGAGAGAGGCTTCCATTCTTTTCAGCAAACATTAGAACACATTTTCCCCCATCACAAATCCACAGGTAATTATTTGAGGGAAGAAAAAAAACCTTAGCTCACCTTGACAATATGATAAGATGTTCACATTAGCTGCATTGTGATTGTCTCTATATTCAGCATCTCTGGTTACTAGGTTGGGGCCAATTATGTATCTAATATAACCTAATGCCTATTGACTTATTTATACAGTACTGTTGACCTGTTTCATTCTAGAAAGGGGGCAACTGAATATGAGATCCAAGATGCAATCTCCTGAATCAGTTAAGGGGATAAGCCATTTCCCCCTCCTATTTCCTGACTTTCTCCACCTTCAGACATTTCTTTGAGGAAAAAACTCAAATGCCACATTTCTCCTAGCATGACAAACAGCATCTTGAGTGAGGCTGCCTTGATTTTATCTGTAATCCATTGCAGCCAGGGGTGGGTTCTAATTTACCTCGCTGCCAGTTTGCTTCCTCCCGCGCCGCGTGGCTGTGCCTCAGGGGCGTGCACGTGCTTTGTGCGCGTGCGCTTTGCACGTGTGCACATGCGCGGTAAAAAAAATTAAAAATAAAGAAAAAATTTAAAAAGCCAAAAACAAGATGGTGACGCATGCGCAGTGCCGGAAACTCGGCTTCTGTGCATGCACAGAAGAAAATAAAAAAATTAAAAAAAAAATCGAAAAAAAATTCAATTTTTTTTTTAAAAAAAAATTGCGGCGCCCACAGACCGGCACCGACCGAACAAGATCGGTGACATCGTCGTGATGTCAGCAGCGGGTCGCTACCGGTTCAGGAAAACCGGTCCTAACCGGTAGCAACCCACCTCTCATTGCAGCCCTCAGCCTTCTCCAAGTTGCAGAGGCTGGTTTAATCAACTTCTTAAAACACAAACAAAATGGAGCAGTGTAAATCCTAAATGTCCAAATTGCTCTCTCTCTCTCTCTCTCTCTCTCTCTCTCTTTCCATATATATATATGTGTGTGTGTGTGTGTGTGTGTGTGTGTGTGTGTATGTATATATATGGTTACTAGGATGGGGCCAATTATGTATCTAATATAACCTAATGCCTATTGACTTATTTATACAGTACTGTTGATCTGTTTCATGCTAGAAAGGGGGCAACTGAATATGAGATCCAAGATGCAATCTCCTGAATCAGTTAAGGGGATAAGCCATTTCCCCCTCCTATTTCCTGACTTTCTCCACCTTCAGATATTTCTTTGAAGAAAAAACTCAAATGCCACTTCTACATTTCTCCTGGCATGACAAACAGCATCTTGAGTGAGGCTGCCTTAATTTTAACTGTAATCCATTGCAGCCCTCAGCCTTTTCCAAGTTGCAGAGGCTGGTTTAATCAACTTCTTAAAACACAAACAAAATTGAGCAGTGTAAATCCTAAATGTCCAAATTGCATCACAGGTGCTGAAAATATTCTCTCTCTCTCTCTCTCTCTCTCTCTCTCTCTCTCTCTCTCTCTCTTTTCCAATTGGGTTCACTCTTTACCCTAAGGTATAATATGGCTTGTTTGATTTTATTGTGTTATGTAGTCCCAGACAGTTAACTGTTTAATACAGTGGGTGGGAATCTAACGTGTGTCTCTGTGTCTGTGTGTCTGTGTCTGTGTGTGTACAATCCTTTAATGTGACTATTACCTAAGTTTATGCTCTTACCACTGATGCAGAAGAGAAGGTGATGAGTTTTATTATCAAGTTTAATTTGAAATTGACAGAACATGTAACAAGAGATGCGGCTTGGAATAGAGACCAGAATGCCAAAGTAGGAATTATTAGGGAGGAAAATGTTGCTGGGGTGCATAGCCTAGGAAATAAAAATGAAGCAGAATAATTTATCAGTTTCTGCCAATCTTCATTGCTAACATGGACTTCAAACAATTGAAATGACATTTTTATACATGGACATCACCAGATGGAGTACACAGAAATAAAACTGACTATATTATTGGTAGGAGATGGAACAGCTACTCAGCTGCAACAGCAAAAACTTGGCCAGGGGTGACTGAATTACAAATTGCTCATATGCTAGTTCCATGTTAAGGTAAAGTGGAAGAAATATACAATCAGTTTCCAGCATACGATCTTGAGCATATACCAACCATTTTCAAGGACAGCATCCATTTTAAAGTTCCAATTCTCATTGACTGAAAACCAGAGAAAATGTGGAATGAACTTAAATAAATTGTTAAGAATGAATGTAAAAAGTGACTGCCAAAGATCAAGAAACAGAAGAAAGTTAGTTAGATATTAGAAATTGCCAAGAAGAGAAGCCAATGACAAGAAAGACAAAGATTTCAGGAACGAACTCAGTAAAGAATTTCAGAAGCAATATTACATCAACTTATGTAAAGACCCTGAAGATGGAAACAGGGGAAAAGAGGAAGGTCTTTCAGAAGATTTCTGAACTGAGAAGGTATGGTATGATCAATGCACTGAAAATAACTGATTCAAACAATGTCAAACAAAGATGGAAGGCGTATATTGAAAATTACTGTACAACAAAAATGTCAGCATCTAGGAAACATTAGACAATAGTCCCTCTTTACAAGAACTTTGTGTACAAGAAGATGTAATTAAATCAGCATTCTGATCCTTACTAAGTTGAAATCCTATAGAAATGGATGAAATGTCCACATAAATACAGCAAGCAACAGAAGAAATAAAGATTTGAACCAAGCTATGTGAGCAAATCTGGAGAATGGCATACTGGCCAATAGATCTGAAGAGATCAATGTAGTTTCCAATTCCAATGAAAGTAGACTTAACAGAATATGCAAACTACAGTACAATATTCTTAGTTTTACATGCTAGCAAATTAATGTTTAGGATCATCCAACACAGATTAAAGCCTTACACAGAAAGGAGGATGTCAGATATACATAAGGGTTTTATAAAGGGACGAGGAACATGAGACATTATTGCTGATTCATCCTTGAAAAAGCCTAAGATAAGCCCAAATAAGTCAGTACGTGTTTCACTGCAATAAATCAGGTGAACTATTGGTTGTCAGAAATGCTGTGACATCATGAGTTTGCTTCATGCTCACAGATGTCTTAGAAAAGCTTTGGAGCCTCAAAGCAAGCACAGCAAATGAGAGACAGGAATGCTATAATAAAACAGGAAGTTAAATGGATAGGGATGAAATTATTTTCAGTATAACTTGTGTATAATACCATGATTATGTCATGTTCTATATCTCATGAGCAGGCCAGAATATATATAATTGACAAACATCAATGATTAACCATAACTTCTTTAATATGAATAAAATAAGCCACTCACACAAAATAGCCTCTCCCAACTCATGCAAAAAACAAGTTAAAGTTCCTCAGTATGCTTATAATGAAACAAGGAGCTAAGAAAACTTTCATACTATATTCCAAATTCATCCTACCACACTGCTGTTGCAAGAGATAATGCCAACACATGAACTGATCCACCTGAAATAACATAATTTGGCCAGATTGTTGCATTCAGTGCCAGACTACATTCCCATTTCAACGAAGCAGCATTAATTGTGGATCCAGAAAGCACTCTGATTTTTTGATCAGGGTGTCAGCCTTGATCTGTTAACAAGACTCCTGGAGAATTATTAAACAGTGCAATACACTTGGTACATATATAAACATTCTCTGTACATATCAGTCCTGAAAATTATCACTTCTATATTTAAACTTTAAGTTTGTCCCCACCAATGTAGAAGATTGAAAATTTAGCACAATCAGCTGGTAATCTCAGGCAAACTTAAATGATCAGGAATTTTAACTTCAAAGTGTAGTAAAGCTCAGCTTCACAGTTCCGTGCATGTGCACATACCACAAATGGTTAGCAGGATATATAAAATTATTTTTTATGTAACCAAGCAACATAAAAAAGCAAGAGTTCTTAGCTTCTGACGCCAGCACTTCAGTTTCCCAACCTGGAAGACTCACTGCTAGACTGTCAAGATCCAAAAGAAACTAATCCTAAATGCCCCTAGGTTGTGTCCACTACTAATGAGAAGGCTATGATGGATGCTAGTCTAATACTATCTGCTTCTGATAAATGCAGGGGAAGCAAATCTGTAGGGGCAGAACCATGGATAAGAAGTGGAAGCATTTAAACCGATAATGAATTTTCCTAGCAGACTATGTCAGGTCCCCATAGATCCCTACCGGGACACTGCCATTCTGGCAGGAGGGGGGAGCCTTGGAGCCTTTTATGACCTGCCACTTGCTTTGGTCCTTTTCCCACTTTGATGCACTTTCCGGGGAATGGGAGGTGGAGGGACTGTTTTGTCTCAGCTCCGAAGAGATGAGAACGCAGCACCTGAGAACAACTTCTTATCATCTTCTCAGCTTGAAGTTCTTACAACAACTTCACACTTGGGGATTGGCTCGCATAGGACTGAGCAAAGGGGAGGGGTTTCTATGAACAACTTTTGACCTAACATTTTTCGTGCGGGAACTTCAGATCCTGCCTATTCTCCTTGCTATCCTTGCTATCACTATCTCCCAATAAAAGTTCCTTTTGTAATGCTGCCTGTTTCAAGAGTTCTGCTTTCTTGAGGGGATAGTTGAGGCAAGACCTTACACCCTTCCACATGTAGTGCACCTGTAGGAATCAGTCCTCAAAAAGAAATACCCTGGGGCAGAGGTGGGTTTCTCCCGGTTCGGACCGGTTCGCCCAAACCGGTAGCAACCCGCTGGTGACGTCATGATGACATCACTGATCCGGTTCGGTCAGTGCCGGTCCGTGGGCGCCGCCATGTTTTTTTTTGAATTTTTTTGAATTTTTTCGGGGGGAATTTTTTTCGGGTTTTTTTCTTCTGCACATGCGCAGAAGCAGAGTTTCCGGCACTGTGCATGCGTTGCCATCTTGTTTTTGGCTTTTTTTGGGGGGGGGGTTTAAATTATTTTTTTGTACTGCGCATGTGTGCATGTGCAAAGCGCGCGCGCATGCCCATGCAGCGCAGGAGGAAGCGAACCAGCAGCGAGGTAAGTTAGAACCCACCCCTGCCCTGGGGAGATGAAAAATGATAAAAAAGAATTATATATATTTTGGAGTTCTACTGGTTTCCCCCCTCCCACCTTTTTGTTATGTCTTTGTAAGAAGTCTGGTCAGATACAAGACATGTATATTTCTTTTTTTCTCTCTAGATTAATCTATCATCCAGAAATGCCAACTCTTAGTAGGAATTTACACTCCTAGGCAAAACTTGTCTTATCCTGAGGTAGGTTGGATATACATCCTGAGCAATTTTTCCATAAATAGAGTAATGAATATCTGACTACCATAAAAGCTTGATCTTGCTGCATGTAACTAAAGTGAAGGCCTTTAAAATATCTCTATATATCCTGTTTACTTCTTTGGCTTTGAAGTTTTAGGGGACTTTGATGTTTTACTCTCATTAAGGACCACTTTTCTCCATTCTGCTGTTTTGCCCCCAATATACAGTGTAATTTTAGATGTTCCAGACAATATGAGGAGTCTACTGAGAAATTAGAGAAGTGGACTACAAATGGAATGCGCTTAAGGTCTCCTATGTTATCGCTGCAATTTTCCTAATCATATTTGGATCTTAATTATTCACTTTGTAAAAGAAAAAGGTAGGATTGCTAATTAACTACATACTAGATTTAACAACCTCTATGTCAATTATTTTTCCACACAGTTCTTAACATCTAGGAAAATAAATAGTAACAAGTACAGCATAAACTATTTATACATCAGCCAACCATCAGCATCAACTTTAAAAGGGCAAACATAAAATCATGGAATCATGAGGCTGAAAGGAACCTCAGAGTCCACCCCTCCCTGCTCAAGGCAGGAGCCTTACCAGTGGTGGGATTCAAATAATTTAACAACCGATTCTCTGCCCTAATTACTGGCTGGGTGGGCGTGGCTGGGTGGTCATGTGACTGGGTGGGCGTGGCCAACTTGATTGGTCTCACCCTTAGGATATTTCTCCTTAGTCCAACTCACAATAAAATAGCACAATAAAATAGCACTGTTCCAATATTTAGAATAGAATAGAATAGAATAGAATAACAGAGTTGGAAGGGACCTTGGAGGTCTTCTAGTCCAGGGGTCTGCAACCTTAAACACTCAAAGAGCCATTTGGACTTGTTTCCCACAGAAAAGAAAACACCAGGAGCCACAAAACCTGAGTTCCATTCCATTCCGTTCCATTCCATTCTATTCCATTCCATTCCATTCCATTCCTCTCTCTCTCTTTCACTTGTGTCTCGTCTCTCTCTGTCTCTCTCTCTTTCCCTCCCCCTCTCTCTGTCTCTCTCTCTCTTTCCCTCCCACTCTTTCTTTCTCTATCTCTCTTTCCCTCCCTCTCTCTCTCTCTTTCTGTCTATCTCTCTCTCTGTCTCTCTTTCTCTCTCTCTCTTCCCCCCCTCTCTCTTTCTCTTTCTCTTTTTCTCTCTCTCTCTTTCTTTCTCTCTCTCTGTCTCTCTATTTCTTTCTTTTTCTCTTTTTATTTCTCTCTCTCTCCCCCTCCCTCCCTTCCTCTTCCCCATTCCCCACCCCCACTTCCCAACCCACACACCCAGGGAATAACTGTAAGGAAATTCGGCCACATTCTCTCTGTCTCTGGAAAGATACAAAAATAAACCTTGCATTGCAAAAGGAGTGACTGTCAGGCTGTTATATCACAGTGCCACGAGGTTGCCGCCTTAGATCGCCACACACACTTCAGAGAAGCATCATCCCAAGCAGCAGCACACTCACACAGGCATGCATATGCATCCTGCAACTCGATCCAAAGTGGCCAGAAAATATAGTCCCCAGGTGCCCCCGAAGGTGCTTGGCAGGCAAAGTAGGGGATGACCCCCCACCATCACCAAGGCAGCATCTGCTGAATCCTTGCAAAACTGGGCAAAGGCGGAGAGAGGGGAGCAGACAGAGCTGAATTTCTCTCTCTCTCTCCGACTGCAGCAGGAAACGGCGGGTGGCTACTTCCGGCCTTGGTTGGTGCTGGATGCGCGACCTGCTCTCTGCCCCAAGACACTGGCCCACCCCGCGCTGCACCACGGCCAACGCCGCTGCTGTTACCAGGGGCGAGTGAGGAGGTCACATTGTGGCTCCGCATCGTAATGGGCTCCAGGAGGAGGAGGAGACCCAGTCTCCCCCATTGTGAAGTGCGCTAACTTTCACTGTGCTGCACATGGCGGGCAGGCCATGGAGGCAGCAGCAGCAGCAGCGGCATCGGGAGCTGCAGCAGAGGGCTGAAAGAGCCGCATGTAGCTCCAGAGCTGCAGTTGCCGACACCCATTCTAGTCCAACCCCCTGCTTAGGCAGGAAACCCTACACCACTTCAGACAAATGGTTATCCAATCTCTTCTTTAAAATTTCCAGTATTGGAGCATTTACAACTTCTGGAGACAAGTTGTTCCACTGATTAATTGTTCTGTCAGGAAATTTGAGGGGCTCCTACAAAAATGAGGGGGTCAAACTATTTTCCAAAGCACCAAAAGGCATGACAAGAAACAATGGATGGAAACTAACCAGAGAGAAGCAACCTAGGACTAAGAAGAAAGTTCCTAAATCAACCAATGGAATAGCTTGCCTTCAGAAGTTGTGGGTGCTCCATCACACACAAGCAACACAATTACAAGATAACTTAAAATCTTTA
>QLTV01003274.1:1197653-1234032 GCA_003457575.1 Thermophis baileyi
ATCTATCTATCTATCTATCTATCTATCATCTATCATCTATTGTCTGTCTGTCAGTCTGTCTATCTAGCATCTATCTTCTCTCTCTCTTTCTCTATCACACACACACACACACAAACACACATACCTGGTCTGGGCACATAGATGGAGCCCTTCCCGGGGAGTTCTCCTGCGCGGACGCGCCCGGCAGCAGCGGCGGCGGTGGGGGCAGAGATTGCTTGGGAGACGCCAAGGAAGCTCTTCGCCATCCCGGAACCGCGCCGTGAGGCAGTGGCAGTTTACCTGTTGAGGCTCCGGGCCTCAGCACGCCGAGCCGGAAGGGAGGCAGCCGAGCAGTCGGGCAGGAAGGGCCACGGCCCTGAGCCTCAACAGGTAACCCGCTGCTGCCTCGGCGCCCACCGGGAGCCTCTTCCTCCACCGGCCTGGCACACCAAACTTTGCGTGGCAGCGGGAAGCAGCCCGAGAGCCAGGGCGGGCCCCCCACATGATCTGCGGCCCAGCCGAGCCCCGCGCACCTCTCTGCCTCCCACCTCGCCTGCCTCCTCCTCCTGCCAGGCAGGGAGGGAGGGCAGCGAGGGGGCAGCTGCTTCCAAGTGCAGGCCTGGCCCTCTCCCTGACAGAGGCAGCTTGCGGCTATGAACGACCCTCACCGCCCGCCGTCCTGGAGCACCACAGCCGCGTTTCACTTTCTTCTTTCTCCTGCCGCCACCCCTCTTAGCCCCAACGCAGCAGCTGTGTCTCCTCCAAGGGCCGCCCACCCAGCCATCCACCCACTGGCCGGGCCTGGCCTGGCCAGAAGCGGCGCTTCTCCTGTCACGGGCTGTACTTTTTTCCTCTGCCGCTTTTGCCGGTGGGGGGTGAAAAGCGAGCTCCAGGCAGTGGCAGGTGGCGCTGCCCGGCCTCTCAGACCGTCGCCCGCTATTGCCTGGAGCTCGCTTTTCAAAAACCCCCTCCCCGCCCAAACCCGTGCAGGGAAACTCCCCGGGAGTTCCAGGACGCCCCGAACTCCGGAGTTTTTTCCTGCACGGCTTTTGCTGGCAGGGTGGTGGTGGGGGGAAAGCGAGCCGCCTGGAGCTCGCTTTTCAAGCCCCCCGCCCAAACCCATGCAGGGGAACTTGGCAGCGCCCACGGACCGGCACCGACCGATCTGGTTCGGTGACATCATTGTGATGTCACCAGCGGGCCGCTACTGGTTCGGGAGAACTGGTCCGAACCGGGAGGAACCCACCCCTGCATCATTGCAACCCTATTCCAAATTAATAAAATCAATTCTGCTAATTAGAACATGAATTTAAAAAGACATAATAACTCTGACAAGAAACTCCTGCTCTGTATTAACATTTTTAAAACTCCTTCCCTGTCAAGAACAAGGAGAGATTCAACATAGAAATAAGGAGAAATTTTCTGACAGTGAGAACAATCAACCAATGGAACAGCTTGCCTTCGGAAGTTGTGGGAGCTTCATCACTGGAGGCTTTCACGAAGACATTGGACTGCCATTTGTCAGAAATGGTGTATAGTCTCCTGCTTGGGTGGGGAGTTGGACTAGATGACCTACAAGGTCCCTTCCAACTCTGTTAATCTGTATGATCTGTAAGTTTCTATTGTTTCTGTGCTGACTGCATTCCTGCAGTTTTGTTATCACAACTAAGTATTCCCCTGTTAAATGGTTCTTGGCTGTCTGCCCGGGCCAGAGCTATTAACTGAAGGGAGAGAGAAGGGGGAAAAAAACTCTCTTGCACTTTAAGCCTGAGTTTTAAAGGGGCTATAATTTTTCTGCTGAGGAAATGGCTATGTGGTTATTTCTTCTTTTTCTTTTCCCTTCCTTTGGTTAATTACAAACAAGCAGGAAGTCTGAGGTGTGTGTGAGCTATTGGAATCGTTAAGCAAGCAGGCAGGCAGCCTTGACTATTCAGCCGGTTCACAGAACTCCACAAAGAGTTAATAAACGGTTCTCTCGAACCGGTGTGAATCGGTTGAATAACACCACTGCTTATACCATTCCAGTCAAATGGTTTCCAGTGTATTTTAGAAAATCTCCAGTGATGGAGCACCCAGAAGTCCAGGAGGCAAGCTATTCCAACGATCGATTATTCTCACTGCCAAAAAATTTCTCCTTACTTCTAGGATGGATCTCCTCTAACAACCTTCCACCCATTACTTCTTATCCTGCCCTCAGGTGCCTTAGAGAATAAGTCAATCCCCTCTTCTCTGTGATAGTCCTTCAAGTACTGGAAGACAGTTATCATGTCTCCCCTAACCCTCTTGATCAATAGGCTAGACACAGCTAAATCCCTCAACCATTCATCATACGATTTAGCCTCCAGACCCTTTATGATTTTTTCTTGCAGAGTCTCAACATCTTTTTCATATTGTGGTGACCAGCAACGGATTCAGTATTCCAAGTGTGGTCTCACCAGTAGGATACTATCACTTCTCATTGTGAAGCATATAACAGTCTTATCTTAACTCATTCAATATGCCTGTAACTACCAATGGTTAACTCCACATTTACTATTATTACTATTAAGAATATCTGATGACAGTCAAATATGTGTTCAATTTCCACTTGTAGTTGAAAAATCAAATAAAGTAGTCATTTTAAATTCCTTGCCATAAAAGCTCTCAGGCTTACATGCTATGGTAACTTTACAAGTCCAACACTATGTATCTGCAAGTTTCCTTAGTCTTTCAAGCCAACTTGGAACTGGAGAGGATGTGTTAACATAGACCATCAAACAGATGATAAATGTATGCCTGATACCTTTCTACAGTCATTTCTGAAATGAAAGGGTTATGAGGCCCTCAATTGCATTGTGCCTGAGCCCTACATGTGGATCCCAAACGGCCCCTGGTTCTCCTGGGACATCATGGTATAACGAATGAATCTGACTAGTCATAGATAATGCCCTTTATTAAGTATTACACCGTGGTGATAGGAAGCTGCCGAAGTTATTTTCCAATCCTGTATAAGGTGAACTGATCTTACCCTCTTAGGGAGGAATGAGTCAGAAGACATTCATGCATATGATGACACACTGCTATTAAGACAGCTTTTGCTATGCCAGTACCCCTTTTGCTGGGGATTATTCTGAGACATCCCTCCTCCCCCACAATGCAAGTATTCACTTTGCAATCAACGGTATGGCAAACGAAGTGAAATGGCACATTCTCACTTTCGGGTTTTACCCATCTCCATCTCCTGATATGCTGTGCCTGTGGCTGAAGGCTCCACCTGCTGGCTCAGCTTGCCCAAATGTCTCATTATAACTGAAGCTGCATTCTGGGAATGATGAATGATGGAAGCTTTCTGGAAAATAGTCCAAACTTTCTCTTGCAGAGGTTGCAGAAATTTTCTCTGGCACATATATTTTGCATGCATTTCAGCTGAGCATGGCCACTATTCTAATTTTGGAAAGGAGGTCACAGGAGGATCAACTCCCCCATTATTGGCAAAGGTTTGTAGTCATTCAGGAAGACACTGGAAGGAGATTTTCTTTGGCTTTCTGACTACCTTCTCAGCTTGGTCTAGTTTTACATGTACTAGATTGTCAATTTCATTATCTAAATCAAGAGAAGTAACAGATCATGGGTAATGGACACCACAGTCCAACTTGTATGGAGAATAGTTTTAGATTAACACAATGAAACTAGCAATGTCAAGGCAGAAGCAAAAGGGACACAAAAATCAATAACAAGGAAGCAGAAATGACAAAGTGAAAAGAGTTCAATCGGTTAGCTTTACTATTCATTTTATTTTAAATACAGGTAGTCCTCGACTTACAACAGTTCACTTAGTGACTGTTCAAAGTTACAATGGCACTGAAAAAAGTGACTTATGACCATTTTTCACACTTACACCCGTTGCAGCCTCCCCATGGTCACATGAACAAAATTCAGACACTTGGCAACTGAGACACATTTAGGACAGTTGCAGTGTCCCGGGGTCATGTGATTACCTTTTGCAACCTTCTGACAAGCAAAGTCAGTGGGGAAGCCAGATTCACTTAACAACCGTGTCACTAACTTAAAAAACTGCAGTGATTCGCTTAACAAATGTGGCAAGAAAAATAGTAAAATGGGGCAAAATTTATTTAACAAATGACTCGCTTAGAAACAGAAATTTGGGACTCAGTTATGGTTGTAAGTCAAGGATTACCTGAAGTAGTACTGGTAGTTATTGACTTATTGCTGTTCATTTAATGACAGTTTGAAGTTAAGACAGACTTGAAAAAAGTTACTTATGATCCATCCTCAAAGTTATGACTGCCGCACCAACCCCGCAGTCACATGATTGCATTTTGGGCACCTGCCAACTGGCTCACATTTATGACTGGTTGCAGTGTTCCGTAGTGACGTGATTGTATTTTGTGACTTTTTTTGCTATTTTCTGCCAAAAACTGCCCATTGGATAAGCTGTATTTGGATGTAATTTGCATGTAATTTGCTTAAAGACTGTAATGATTCACTTGATAGCCATTGTAAAAATGTTAATAAAATCAAGTCTGGTCACATGGTGATTTATGACCACAATGTCTTACAACCAAAATTATAATTTCAATTGTGGCCATAAGTTGAAGACTACCTGTAAATAGGTAGCACCCTGCTTGTGTGGTCAGTACAGTATTAAGGGCCTTAAGAGTGGTATGTTAATATTATCTCATATTAATAAATAATGGTCCTGTACATCTATAACTTCAGCAGTTCCTTGATCATTTATCTGGGATCAGTGAGCATTCTAATGTTGCTTTTTTTAATCCAATAGAAAATATAGCCTTTATATTAACAAGTAATACAAGTTGATTTTATTTATGAATACTACTGAAGCAATGGAGTTTGAAAAGCAGATTAGGAACATTGCAGAGGGTAGAGGGAATGGCTTTGAAGGACAGGAAGAAGAACAGCTACCAAAGCAAAGATCAGATAAATAGAACTTGAGCCTGCACCAAGAAAATAACTTGAGAAAATGACTCAGACGAGCCCCACTGGTTACAACAAATCCCTATATGGCATTGGTTTCTAAGTGTGAACTACTTTGTGGGTCTGTCAACAACCAAGAATGGTTGCCAGTAGTAAAACTAGGCATGTGGGCTACTTGTAGATACCTCATTGGCCATAACTCCAAAGTACATGATTGATTACATGGATCTGCCTAGGACAAGTATTCTAAGGTTTTGATCTACTATATCTGGTCAAGAAAAAGCCAGATGACCTCTAAATAGCAGCAAATACAGAAAGTTCAAATTCCTTACTCATATCTTGCAGTTGTCCCAATTTTCACCAAACCCGGATATGGTAGCTCTATTTATATCCCCACATTAATTAGAATTCATACTGTAAAAATATCAGGAAGATAAATAGGCATGCCTTACAACAAATCCCCAATCTTTTGGAATGGATGGGCTAATTTGGAATGCAGAGAAGAAGGTATTGAGGCGTGGTGGCGCAGTGGTTAGAATGCAGTATTCCAGGCTAATTCTGCAGACTGCCAGCAGTTTGATCCTGACTAGCTCAAGGTTGTCTCAGTCTTCCATCCTTCTGAGGTCGGTAAAATGATGATCCAGATTGTTGGGGGAAATATGCTGACACTTTAAACTGCTTAGAGAGGGCTGTAAAGCACTAGGAAGCAGTATATAAGCTAAGTGCTATTGCTATTGCTATAGATGCTTTTGCAAAACTGCTACCTGTTTGTCTGTTCACCAAAGATATGGTGGGTGTGACGAGTCATTTACCAGAAGGTGGTAAAGGTGAAGAAATACCCAACCACCCAAGTTCCTCAGGATACTGACAACTTATCTCTATTTTACAAGGCACTGGTTATTCCATTACTGCGCATATGTTTACTGCAGTATGCGGCATTCATGTCTTAGTAATATTTTAAAAAGGAGAAACTATTCATCACATGTTCCTCATGTCACTCTGCTGTTGCACCACAATTTCAACGTCATCGCTGTACAGTTATGATAGTAAGAAATACGCCCCTTGCTAACTAGTAAATTAGCTTACCTCCGAATTACAGGCAAAGATCACCCCTAGATTTAGAGAGCTTTGCTACTTTCCTCTGACTCTGTTCTTACAAGGCCACAGGTGTCCCTTTAAGTAGTAGAGTTTTCTTCTTTCACCTTCTGGAAACATTATTTTTACATTCTTGTTAAAATACAACACTAAGAGAGGCTTCTTGACTATATTAACATTAGGAATCTAATCAGCAATCAGGCAGCTCATAATTTTCTGATTAGCTCTGATTATGTTCAATCTCTGAAAAGGAAAAAAAAAAGAAGAAGAAGAAAGAGAAAAGAAAGACACACTCCCTACATTTTTCAATATTTTAATCCTTTCTCAGGGGGGGCTGAACAGAGCAGAAACATAAGCACGGATACCTCATATACAGACACATGCTATGAGTCTTCATAATGTGCTTGCTCTATAATGATTGATATAATAATACTTCGCTCATGTGAAAACCTAAATCTGAGGTACTGCATTTTTTCTGCTCCTCGGTTTGCATTTCTGCTGCAACTTCCTTTGGGAAAAAATATTATTTTCTTTTATCACGGGGATTCAGGAATCAGCCAGCCAGATTCTTCCACTGCCTACCTAGTCCGATACTATATTTTGTTTCCAGTCAATTTGTATCATAGCATTGCCTTAGATCAATCTATACACTGCCTCTAGGTTCAGTGACTAATATGGCAGTTGATGTTTCAGAGAAAGGATATGATAATAATCAAGCCATTTTAAGGACAATGAACTTATTAATCAATAAAGCCATACAAAGCAGATTCATTTCCAGCTGAAGTAAGGAATGCTTCTGTATTGAAGCATGAGATTTGATTATTCATATCTATACCAAGCCTGCAGAAATACAGGCATTGATAATGGTCCACAAGTCACTGTATACAGCTGACTTTTAAGAACTAGCTTGGATGATACTGACTTTCATACTGTCCTCTGGCAGTAAAGCTGTAATCTAATAACTGATCAGGTTACATGTGTTCTTAGAAAATATTCCTTAAAAAGCAAGCACTGGACATCTCTTGCTGTGAGTTCCTAAAAGCTTAGGGTCTGTTTTCATTGAAAATTATTTGTCAAAGTTAAGCTTAATCAAAATCATTATCTTGCTATACTTAAGATAAATAGCTCCAGCTCATAATAAATGGTTCCTCTTCCAATAAAGATGGGGCTCCTAGTTCTAGGAAAATTTGGTTGCTATGCATGACAACTAATATTTCCCTCAATTCCTGGTGAATTCACAGATATAAGATTTTATACTTATGTTTTTCAGACCTTAAAATCCTGATTTTCAAAGAAAAGAAAAAATAATTCATACTTTTATACTAACTAAAGGTCTGAATGCCTTTCTATAATTATGGACATTTTCTGGAATTAACATTCATTTCAAAAGATTACTTTATATATTACCACACTGTAGCTTTCCAGTATCAACTGGAATCCAATTTAACATCCTGATGTAGACTTTCTAAATTCAGCAAGGCAAACTTTCTAAATAGCTTCTTCAAAGTTCTTAGTCAAAAGGTCTTGCTAAAGTCCACAATCCTGGAATTTTTTTTTTTAAAAAAATATTATAGTGGATCGCCATTAAATTACGGTAGATTGCCAAATCTATCTGAAGGCAAATAGTAGGACTCTTGCTAGTTTCCTACTTGTAAATTGCATGTCTCAATATTTTACATTTCATTTTTCAGTGACACTTTTGACAGCCATCACATACTGCAGAAGGGCTTGGGGCAAATGGAAATAATGGTTTCAAATGCCAGAAGAAAACATTGGAGTGATTAGTTGTTGGATGATCCTTGCACATCAGAGTAAAAGAGATTCATTTCAACTCGGCTACATTAAATTCCAGCATAAAATTGCTCCCAGCTGGAAACTGGAATTTGGCACCACGCAAATATATGATTAGTGGATGGACTCTTTTGTTTATTTTCAGCAGGGCCTGAACTCTGTGCACTATTGTGCTTGTTGCATTCGACATAAGCTCCATGTTTGGAAGCCTGTGTAAACAGAACCACATGCAAGACTCCTATAATTAAACTACCCAAATTTATGCATTAAAAGCTAGCCAAGTTCACATGGCTAGTGGCCTTTTCCCCTCCCTCTTCAGTACTATAAAATCTCCTGGTTGCACTTCAAACCATGTAATCACATCCATGCAGCCTCTTTTGTAAAGCAGCACTGGGGATGTAATTAGTTGGAGGTGACCTCTGAAAGAAAAAAAGTTCAAGTTTAAAAAGAAAATATCTCTGGTTAATACTATGCAAATCACCAGAGAGGCAATCAGGCTGACTTTTTAAAAGCTAGCCCCTGCCACAAGCACTTGCAACAGAGTTTATTGTCTCTTTCCCAATTTGCATCTCATTACCCACAATCCTCTGCACTTTGGATGTCACCTTTTGGGGGTGCACACTACAGCAAAGTAGCAGCTTGATATAATATGGTTATGAGAGTTGACAAGTATTTAACATAGAGACAGCCCCAAAGGACTTGCTTCCAGAATCCCCAGGTAAAGTGGTTGTCCTTTTCAACCTGTTCTACAGATGCCAAAAGCAAATGACGCTCTTTTCCAACCTAGTTTTGCTACATATGTTAGACCTGTGGCACCCTGGTTTTTCAGCCAGCAATATCTTTTTGCAGCTCTAGTTTCAACATTTCTCTGATGTACAGTACTGTGTTGGAGAAGACTTGTTTACAGACAGACATCAACGTTGCCAAAGTCTTGAGCTTGCTCCCCAAACCATTCTCCATTTCCATCATGATTTAGTCCTTTAATTTTGGCTATTGTGGATCTCCTCAATGTGTACCTCTTGAAATTGACATGCCCTTAAACCCTTGCTATAAATGGCAACCAAGGTAAGAGGTATTTATAAACCAGTTGGTCTGAATGAGATATTTGAACTGCAAGTAGTGAAACAGTAAGTATAGCAAGAATAAAATAAGATGCTCAAAGTAGGACAATTCTCCATTAATTAGATGAAGATTTATAGTCACATATCTGCATGCAGATCACCCAGCAAACATTCTTCAAATGAGATCCAGATGTGACCATTACTCAGGCCTAGGAGTTACTGGGACAGGCCCATGGTCACTGTGGAGCCCCCCCACACACACACACCATGAACCCTGCCAGACCTCACTCATAAGGTGTGGAAATTCAAGTTCCCCAGGCAGCCCTAGTAATCGTGGAGAGTCCATTACCAGCACAACAACACTGTCCAGCAGTTCAGGAAGGGATTCTGCAGGAGGCATCCATGCCCTTGACATAGATTTATGGGAAAAAATGACCTGAAATGTATCAGTCTAAAGGTTTGCTGGAGTAAAAACAGTGGCTATGTCCTAAGATCCTCTCCAAACAATAATATTTGCAGAGGTATCCAAATGCAACTTCAAAACTGTCTCCTAATGAAGATCACACAAAGACGCCCTATATAAGTAATAGTTTTACATTTTTAAAAAAAAAATACTGTAAATTTATTCTGTTAGGAAAACATATTATAGGCATGTTTAAAGAAGTCTATAATTAATCAGTCACAGCTGAGTACACTGGATATTCTTGAAATGACAGATGCCAAGAAACAGAACAGCCCACATCTGCTTTCAGAAGCAGTGGAGATACATGCCAAATTGAGTTTAGACTATGAGTCTCTGTATTCAAAGATTTCTTGTACATATTTACCTAGAATTAAGACACTATGAACTCAGTGGGACACAGAATTTTATTTAATGGTGCATGGGATTTTACTTTTCACAATTCTCTCCCACATTTTCCGTCGTGTTCAATATCAAAATATACTTTCTGGTTTTCCAAAGTTACAAAAATCAGCTAATAACAGGTGAGTCCTTTTTTATATGCAGATACAATTTTCTATTTTCCCCCAATTAGAAACTAGAAACTTTAGGATTTCTAAAGATGTGGTTTTCCCCATGTTTCATTTCTTATAAGACGCCTATAAGGCACCTTTCTTTAGCTTCTTGCTCAAGCAGCGTAAAACTTCAGCGTTGCTAAGCACTTTCAGTGGCCTGGAGCCAACCCGAAGATGCCACATCAGTCATCCAGGCTAGAAGTGCCAAGACTATGAAGCGATTTTTAATAGGCAAGAAAGTACCATTGTGATGAAGAAAATGGGATCATTTAAAAACCCTTCTGAGTAATGAGGCCACCTCCCTGCTGCTCAAATCAGCTACTGCATTTGGTTATTATGATAACTAAATATGGTTGATTTTAACAGCTGGAAACACAGCAACAATATTTAAAAGAGGTTTTTTTTTAAATATCAAGATTGCATTCAACAAAAGTAATGGGCTATTTAAAGTACATTGTTTTGGTTCTGCTACTCTTTCCACATTGTGCTAGTAGGAGCTGTGAAGCCACCACTTGCCTGGAGGTGGCAGGCATTTAACGCCTGCTGAAAAGCAAATGTACATTTTGGCAATGACGAACGTGCATTTGCTCCTTCTTCGCTCCTTTCTTTCCTTGCTTCATTTTGGCTACAGGCTACAGGAAATTAGAAATGACTGCAAAGTATGCCAGATTACACAGCCACTGTAATCTTATCAGGAAGTAAGACTTGACCTAAATCCTTTGGAACTTCAGTGTCAAGCAAACAGACTGTTTCACATCTTACTTGAAATAGAAACAATTTTTAATGGAACAGCTATGTTTGTTGATTTTACTGCAAAGTAAGACCCTTGTGAGACCCTAAGGACTAAAAAATGTATTGTGAAACAAGCTTTTAGATTCTACTCCATGTTCTTATTCATGATAAACATATCCATTTTCTAAGAACCCATAAGTTGGTTGTTAAAATGGTATTACTCTGCTGTATAAGCATCATCGTTAGAATGGATAATACTGTTTGTGCTGGAGCATTGAATTCCAGAGTTAATACCAATTCCTGAACAAAAGGATAATTTGAATCATAGTTGCTTCCTACAACTAAAAAAAGACTATTGTGTCTTAGATGTCAGGACTGAGTAACACATATTATTCTTAGGGTTAAAAAAAAAAGATACTTACAAGCAATTCTTAACTGTTGCTTTTGAGACGGTTGCCAAGAAAAACAATTTAAAATGTACAACTGTTGAAGATACTGTCTGTGGTTTAAAACTAAAATGAGTTTTAAAACTTTATTTTAAAAAAGACTTGGCTTTTTTTTTTTAAACTGTAGAATCTGAAAAATGTAGCACATTCAAAATAATTTTGGAAGGTTTGTGTTTCCTGTATTTCCTGAATCAAGGGTGCTAAATCAGTGCTTCCCAAAAAATTTCCTTTATTACCCCAATCTGCTTATGGGAAAGTCCTTTTTATCCAATGTACGTAAAACACTTTAAGACAATTTAAATGTCCCTTTTGTGATTGGGTAATAGGTTCATGTGTCATTACCCAAAGAAAAACCATTTTCATCCAATTTTGGGTAATTTACCCAGGTTTGGGAAGCACTGTGTTAAATGACGCAACTACTGGGAACTTGACAAGCTTTATGCACAGATAAGATATTTAAGCTGTGTTCAGTTTAAGAAGTGGGAAATGCAAACACGTATAAGTAGAACTCTACCACAAATATGCAGGAGACTTGTAATATATACTTGTATTTTATTGTTAGTAATATGAATTAATTAGTTGAGCAGCCCCATGCATGAGCTCACTGACGGGAAAATGGACATCAAACTGCAGTCTAAACGCTACTTGTGTATTCTACCATTCTTCCTTCATGACTCTCAGAAGACTGTACTTAAGAGTTTCCAATTGCTTTTTCAGCTAAGTAACAACCAGATCCAACTAGTTAAGCTTCAGCAACATTACTGTATCATCAGTATCTTCATATAATAGCACTTCAGTAAGTTTTTCCCCCAGAATTCCAAAAAAAAAGGATGAATTCAGATGTTAACCCATGCCTGTTTTCTCAAGCGGCATTTAGAGAAGAACAGGAAGATAACCGATGACATCTCAGGAGCCTGTTTCAGCTGGACTCTCCTCATCACAGAGCCTTTATCATCATTGCTCTCTGAAAAACAGCCCAGTCATTTTCAGGGTTGTTGTTTGTTTAAACATTATTTATTACATTTGTGTTACTCTTGCCTGTAATCCAGTGGTGGGATTCAATTTTTTTTACTACTGGTTCTGTGGGTGTGGCATGGCTTGGTGGCGTGGCAGGGGAAGGATACTGTAAAATCTCCATTCCCTCCCCACTCCAGGGGAAGGTTATTGCAAAATCCCCATTTCCTCCCGATCAGCTGGGACTCGGGAGGCAGAGAATAGATGGGGGCGGGGCCAGTCAGAGGTGGTATTTACCGGTTCTCCGAACTACTCAAAATTTCCGCTACCGGTTCTCCAGAACTGGTCAGAACCTGCTGAATCCTATCTCTGCTGTAATCTATTTTAGTCAGATTTGCATTCTGGAAAGTAGAAAACAAAAATCTGTAATAATAAGTAAATGAATTTGTACCAACATAGGTCTCATTATAAAATATGAGGTGCAGTCACCTCCCTTAAGATTTCTTGGGATGGGCTGCCTTGGAAAGGTTTATCTCATTACAAGCTGCTCATAGAAAGCAGTAAGTATGGAAAGTGTTTAAAATATTACACCACCTAGTGTTTATATTTGTGAATTTTAAACAGGGATACTGTTTTATTTTGTTCATTGACAAATGTTTCAGAGGTCGTTACTCCTACCAATTTTAGTTTTTTTGCCTATTCCTAGAATTATGATTCTATCATCTTGACCTCTCAAAGCTTCTATATTTCCATCTTTTCATGCTCCGTGGAAGTTTACTATCTGACAAGAGTTTCATTCAACTTTTGAAAATATATTGAGCATATTCATATACTAAGGATTAATAGCATGACACCAGCTAAACTTTGTTAGATTTTTTTTTTAAAAAAAACAAAGATATTGAGAAAAACACAACAGTGACAAGATGTTTATTTACAGGTACATTTAGTGGAAAAATACCGGGCAACTAAGTAGCTCTAGAATATCTATAATTATCTTTCCTGGTCTGGAAATAATAAATGCAAAAAAATACTATGTGCTACTCATCTGTACAGTTTATCTTTATTTCTTTCAAATAGACAAGTATTCAGAGTTTTGCAAATACCTGTCAGGTGTGAAGAATCAGGACCACATGTTAAGTTCCAGTTAAGAAGATTTATTGCTCACGCCTAGACACAAGAATTTAATCAAGTAACGATCAGCACTAAATTAGTGTTAGATATCAACAGAATTCAAGGGGGACTGGAACCGGAGAGTTTGTGGACCTGTAATAAATTTAGGCTGACGCCACCCCTTTGCCTCTTTTTTGCTCCTCTATCACTGTATAATAAAGACAGAGATAATGTGTCTTATTGTGCAGTTTCTATACTGAGATGACATTACTGACAACTTGGATGTTTCTAGAAAAACAGCTTTGAAATAAATCATTAGCATATAGTTTACTAACTATATTTAAAAGACTAATGGAATAGTCATTAGCCAACTTTGCTTTTTTGGGGGAAAAAACAATTGTTATTGACCAGGATCATCCCTCAGGGATCTAGCCAGTGTGCTCAAAATGAATAAATAAAAATTTCAAAACATGGGCCCACTAATCAAGATTTTTCTTTAAATAGTTTCATCTGAATCAAATTCCCCACTGTTACTTTATGTGATAGTTAGTTCAAGGTTATGTAAGGTTATTCTGGAAAGTCATTTAAAGACAATTCAAGAAAGAACAAGATTAACTCATTGCTGCATAACACATAGAAATGTTCAGCTCTAACCTCACGTGGAGCTGATCTTGCAAGCCCAGATAAGTCTAACCAGTGCCCCCAAAATTAGGAATCCTTATCCTTGACCACTTGGGCTATGCCAGTCATCTAATTGGGTGCCTTTGTCTTTAGCAGGGATTTATAAGATTTTTTTTCAAGCCTAGTGCTGACTTCTACAGAGGTTAATCATTACTTCATTCACTCCATGAGCCCTAGAATCTTTGACTAATTCAGTTTTAGTTATGGCACATACATGATCATACCAGGGGTGGACATTGGACTATAATCTGGAATTTTCCACTGGTATATTTACTATTAACATCTCCCAAGGCCTAGCAAATAGTTGTGGAAAGATATGCAATACTTTTGGACAGTACTTCCCAGAACAGATGGCCTGATACAACTGTGCAGCTATAGAAAGTTAAAAAATTGTGAAACTATTGTTTCCAGCTGTCTAGACTATCCGAGTCCTTAATAGTCCTTAAACATTAGTGTTTTGGACAACAAAACCCAAGCATTATCAGCTAATTTCACAAATAACCATGAATAGCCACTATTGAAATGGATATGAATTATAAAAAGAACAATTGTACTAATTAAGAAAACTACATAGATGGGATTGGATTCTCATCTACCCCAGGTTGTATAGTCTGCATTACAGTCTCTCTACACTCACCTCATCAAAATAAATAAGTCAAGCTTGAAGACTATTTATATTGCCTCTTATAATTCCTTTGCCTTATAAAAGTGGGTCAAACCATTAAATGGAGTGCATTCATTATCTAATATACAGTACTAATTTCATTAGTAATATCTGCCCTGGTGATCTCCCTTTTCCTGGAAAAAACTATAGAAATATTTACATTTGGATTGATAATATTTGCTTCGCTAAAATTCATTCAACTATGCCTTAAGGATGCCTTAAGGTGATTCTTCCATGGAACAGAGGTTGATAGTATAGCAATAGCACTTAGACTTATATACTGCTTCACAGTGCTTTACAGCCCTCTCTAAGCGGTTTACAGAGTCAGCATATTGCCCCCAACAATCTGGGTCCTCATTTTACCCACTTCGGAAGGATGGAAGGCTGAGTCAACCTTGAGCCTGGTGAGATTAGATCTGCCAAATTGCAGGCAGCCGGCAGTCAGCAGAAGTAGACTGCAGTACTGCACTCTAACTGCTGCGCCACCCACGGCTCATACATATTTGAAAGGATAAAATATAAATATTTCCTTTCAATTCTATAATTCTAAATTCTGTGCTTCATATTAATTACTAATAACCACAAATGGAATACGTAACACAGAAGAAGAGAGAACCAGCTTGGTAAAGCATGAGACCAGAAACAAGAACACTGATTTCTAGTCCCACCTTCCACACAAAACCAACTGGGTGATCTTGGGACTGGGTCTCTGAGCCCTAGGAAGCAGACAATGGCAAACCACTTCTGAAATCTTGCTAAGAAAACTGCAGGATTTAGTCCAGGCAGTTGCCAAGAGTCAATGTTGATTTGAAAGCACACACACTCAAACTCACAAACAAAACAAAAAATTAAAAAGAGGAAAGCAAAAGTCAAATTACAAAGAAATATGTAATCATGGAAGAAAAACATAAGGAAATTGGACCAAATGGTTTAAAATATTTTCCCTTCATTCTAGCAAAGTTCAAACACCGATAAGTAATAATACTTATAATTATTGAGCCTACAAATCTGCCATTTTTTGGATACTCACCATGTACAAAGAGTCCTTCTGTCAACATTTTTGTAAACCCTGCTCATTCCACTTTATTCACATTACAGTTGGATTATTGCAGTGTGTCTACATGGGGCTGCCCTAGAAGAATATTTGGAAGCTTCTGCAAAATGTGGCTATAGAGGCAGTTATGGCTGCTGGCTATTTGGCACAAACTGTAAGAGAGTATCATCTGGTGGGACCCAGGAGGAGGGCCTTTTCTACCATAGTGCCTGTTCCTTAGAAGATCATCCCTCCCCTCCCCCCGAGAAATCAGCCTGCCTCAACCCTACTGGTCTTTTGCAAGACATTAAAAACTTGGCTCTGCCATTAAATCTGGGACCCTGATAGTGTGAAAGAGCCTATTTCTTTGGATATATTGATTGTGGGATGCTGTTGAATTTCTCAGTTGCTAATTTTATGTTATTTCTGTTTATAATTATTGACTGTGCTTTTATGTTCTTTTAACTACCCAGAAGTATGTATATGAGATAGGCAGCCATATAAAATAATTAAACAAGCAACAAGTGGTGTCAAATATTGCTCTGAAAAGCAAAAGCAAACAGAAATTTCAACAGAGAATGCTTTCAAAAAGGCCCCTATAAAAGCCCCGTGTTTACCATGAAAAATAGTACAAAAATTTAATTTTTTCTACAATAGAATGAATACCTCTATTTTTGAGAATGAAAGCATAGTCTGACTGTGATTATAAAGCAATGCATATCTTATTTCAGAAAGAGCAGGATATCCATCTCTTTTCAGACACGTTAAATTTAAGCCTGACTAAACTCTCTCCCCCTCTATAGATTTAAATAATCTGAATACGGTAGAACCATGCAGATTACAGGGGAGGGGGGGAGTCAAGAGATTAACAGATTTAAGGATATTCCTGTGTGCATATTTGAAAGAAAGAGGGCAGGAAGGAGAATATCGGAGAGACGGGAAGAAGTGGCAAGGGCAGAGAAGAAAAGGAGTGGGGATCTGTGTTCAGGCAATGACCCAGGAGAAAAGCGTTATTTCATTGTGCTTATTCATAGGCATTGGTGGCCTTCACCTTGATGTCCATTTAATGTTGTCCTATTCAGCAAAGATTCCTATGATCAGGTAATTATCTTTCATTTATAGAAACACATCTCTGTGTTTCAAATACTTTCCTCACCAGTTCTGCTATAGATCAATATCTCCTTAAGACCTTGCACTATTGTTTGGGAGAATGATATTGATTTCTCCAAGGAGCAAGGGATGATGTTTGCATGAAGGGGGAGCGGGGAAGTAATGCCACAGATGCCTCCGTACCAAATTCTGGCTGAAAGATGTGTTTCAGTCAAGTAATAAATTGTACTCCTTGGCATTTTGAATGATGGTGTCACATGTTGTATTTTTATGCTCACAGTTCATTTCTGCAGAATGAAAGGGAACATCCAGTCCCTATCATTTAAAAAGCCAACTTATTTACAAAGCATTATAGGAAGTTTCTATTTCTATTTCTTAAGGTTTCTGCAGATTAAAGCTAATTAAACATAGATTTAAAATCTATTTGTGAAAAAACACTAATTTTTCATCTAGTTGTGAAAAATGGTTGATTTGGAAGGGATGGGTGCCATTTGCTACTTGCATGATCTTCCAGTAATAAGTAGTAATAAGGTCACTATGAAGGAGAAAAACAATGTGAAAAAAGCCCATCCAAATTTCTCCCTTTTTACACAAACAAGAGTTTTACAGAGGAACTTCAAAAGTGTCTTTATAAAGTTAATTCCTGACGAACAACATTCTTCCCAGCATTTTTTTTTATCAGTATACAGGCTGATAACAATCTGCTATTATTTCTAATGATATTGTTTGGCAAGAGTGTTAAGAACAATCAATCAACAAATCAATCAATTCTTTATTTTGGTCAAAGACCAGCATGAAATATTAAGATAACTTTTTGATCAGTTTAAAATGTTGCTGTTGTAAGCAGCCTAAAAGTTAAGCAGTAAATAGCTACTGGAAATGCTAGATTACAATCATTAATGTGTACATAATCAATAATACTTTTCTTCTTTATGAAAAATGTTTCAAGACTGACCCTGATAGAAAGACAAGAAAGGGCAAATCAGGGCTTCCTAAACGCATGCATAAATGCAGATTTTTCAGAAACAAAATTGAATGGACAAATCTGTGCTCTGTTCCTGCACCTTTGAGGTGGGGGGGGGATGCCCTTCTAGTCTTACCTTGGATAACAAAACGTTGTGTTTTCTTGGGTTGCTGAACTTTTACCATCATCAGAACTTTCAGGAAAGCCACATGCCTTGGGCAATCAATACTGTGAAAACGAATACATTCCTGGGTGAAATCTTTTAAGTGTATCCCAGTGTTTATGTATTTTTAAAGCACTTGAGGGCAGAATGTGAGGTTGATCTGTGCTTTATTTATTACTTGCCATTCAAAGGTTTTCAACCATCAAGTTTCTCCTGCAGCAACTAGAGATAATTAAAGAGAAGGCAAGAATGCAGAGAGCTGTGCTAAACAATATGATTTCTCCTTTCATAGATAGCTCTCTGGCTTTATGTCATGAGTTCTTAGCTGACAATATATTCTCAAATCCAAGGAAGAAGAATGGAACTGTAGCTCTGGGTTTATATTTATTTATTTTGGAAGTGCTTTTAGATGTTCCATAAACTTAATGGATCAGGGATGGCACTTGAAGAAAAGAAAGGGCAGGGCAGGCAGAAGAAATATCTTGATAACTACTTTTTTGCCATTATTTTCAGTAATGTTCACTCTTATGGAATATTTAATCAATATTGACTCATCAGTTGAAACTGAATAAAGAATCTAAGAAGATATGTCCCGTTCTACACTTTTCTAACAAGTGAATAATCTTGTCTCTTGAGACATCTTTAAGATAAGCCTTGGCTTTACAAATATAGTCCTTCTACTTGATTCTTTGGAGCATATTATTAATAGGAACAAGAAAAAAATGAAGTTATAAAGAATAAACAAAGATGCCTCATGTCAAATCAATTCTGTTGTCTACTGTTGTCCCATTGTATCAAGAAGTGCTTTCTCCTGTAACATCCTGCCTCTTTTAAACCCTCAGTTGAGCCTCTTCCTCTCAATTGCAAGAAAGCAGTTGAAAACACACACTCTTTTTGCCTGTGGCACCTGAGTTTTAGAAAGCCTTCTCCAGGAAAGCTCATTTGCAGGCAGTATTGGGGGATTTGGATGGGAGGAGACACAGGACAAATCCTGGTTTTAAGCTTTGAAAATATAGGCACTTGTCTGACTCTGCTTAACAGAAGCTTCTATTGTTCCTTTTACTGATGTGATGTGAAAATAGTTCTAAGAAAACTAGTTGGCGGCAACCTCTTTAGAAGTTAAACTAGGAGTCTTTCCCAGACTTACTTTGGTATTTACGTGCAAAGTTTGCCACAAGGAAGGGAAACTGAAGGATGAAAAGTTAAGCCACCCATGTTGATGTAAAAATTCCCATTTCATTGAGAATCTTTAAAATAAAATATTTGAATATTTTATATCTTTAGTGTTATAAATGACAGTGTTGCAAAAGTAAATCAGCAAATCAGCAGTGTGCATTAAAGATGAATTAATATCAGTTACTCCATAATTGGCTTTTTTTTTGTCTTATGTTCATTCCATCATGTTCCCACATTTGTTTAGAATGTTTGAAAATCTGCATACAAGTAATATTTAATATTATTCCCATTTTTCCTAAAATATATGCCTTGAATGCAAATTTTATCTGGTATACTTCTTTGTAAACAATTCCCCCCATATATAAATTAGTTGATTCAGAAAAGAAAGAGAATACTTGGCCTTCCAGCTACAGCATCAGCGAATAGTGTGGGAAGTCCATTAGAGCCCTCTTCATGTTTGAGACATGGTAATTGATTCACAGCCAGTCATTTTACCCTGGCAAGCTCTCAAGGTGGTAAATCATCTTTAAAAACAACACCCAAAGTGAAAAGCACAGATTAAATCTAACAAATAAAAAAAAAACCAACCCAAAATCATTTAACCAGCAAAAGACTCACTTTTTTTTACAGCATTTCTAAAAAAAGATTTCATGGAGGCCAGATCCTGCTAGTAAGGGAGTAAGAACCACAGAGTTTCCAGAAGGCAAGAGGTAAATGAAAGTCAGGGCAGCAGCATGTCCACAATATTTACAATGTGAGTATGATGAACACAACTTTAACTGCAAAGGTGAATGAGTTCATGAAGCTGTCCTTTGACTGGCTCACATTTTTTAAATTAAGACTAGGAAGAATAGAATAGAATACAGAATAATATAGTTGGAAGAGACTTGGATCATGGAAGTCGTCAACCAACAAATCAGCAGTCAGAAATTTTTTTTTGCAGGAAAATAAAAAGTGATGGAACACATGTTAAGCATTCCCTGAGGAGGAGCCAGTGGTGAAATCCAATTTTTTTTACTACCGGTTGTGTGGGCGTGGCTTGGTGGGCGTGGTGTGGTGTGGCTTGGTGGGCGTGGCTTGCTGGGCATGGCAGGGGAAGGATACTGCAAAATCCCCATTCCCTCCCCACTCCTGGGAGAAGGATATTGCAAAATCTCCATTCCCACCCCACTCCAGGGGAAGGATACTGCAAAATCTCCATTCCCTCCCCACTCCTGGGAGAAGGATATTGCAAAATCTCCATTCCCACCCCACTCTGGGGCCAGCCAGAGGTGGTATTTGCCGGTTCTCTGAACTACTCAAAATTTCCGCTACCGGTTCTCCAGAACCTGTCAGAACCTGCTGGATTTCACCCCTGGGAGGAGCCATCACACTGATGGACTATAAAGTCTGTGAAGAAATGTGTAAGTGATTGTCTTCCCTATCTACTTGTGCATCTTTCAAGAAAGACATTCTACTATTTATCTACTGATCAAGCTACACATTATGTAAATTAATTAAATAAATACCAAAGAGCTGGTCATTTACAAATCTAAAGTAAACATCTAGATCCCAAAGGTGATCAGGTTTTTTATGCAGTGAGCAGAAGGATTCAAAATTTCTTCTATGAAATCCTCTTCCCATTTCAAATAGCACAGAAATTATTAAAAAGGCAACACAAAAAACCCTCACAGAAACCAAGAGAGGAAATGACAATATTTTAACCCTGTGTACAATCCAATATTGAGGGAGGGAGGGAGGGAGGGAGGGAGGGAATAATGGAAATAACATTTCAAGGTTCACAATGTCTTCCTGCAGTATCTCTTGTTTTCCTGTCATTTATGTGGCCATAAAGTTGTAGAATTTGTTAACTAAAGTGGATATTACATTAATTGAACCAATTAATGATTCTGATTCTACCAATCCATCTTGGTGCATTTATGTGTATCTATGGATGGGGGGAAAAGTTAGCCATTACCGGTAGTTATTTGGAGAAATGAATTACAAATGATCAACAAACTTTCATATCTTCTTTGCTTTCATTTAGTCATATATGTTGGCAACTTTGTCTCCTGTTATTTCTGGACATCATTATCCTTATGAAATAGATCTCACTCCATCAATGAACATTCGTTCATTAAATATACATTTGAATTGCAACAGGAAAAAGCATCCAGTTACTGTTAAATATGCATGTGCATTTTAACACTATTAGTCAAGAATGAGGCAGAATTAGAAACACAAACCATCCATGTAGCAAATATAAATATGAGATTTGGGATCATGTTTTGAAAAGGCACAATGTAGTGCTGCTTTGATGCATAATCGTTTTTAAAAATATTCTCTTCTTGCAGAATATATCATCCATAGCATTTTCTATGCTAATTCCACATTTTTTTAGATTCTTTCTGTACCTCTACTGCTAATAACATCACCATAGCTGTGTATTCACTGTGGCTAGGAAATTAATATTGTTCTTACTGTGGAACCGTGTTGAAAGAAGAAACTGCATCGCCACAAAAGATGAGGGTTTTTTTTTTTACTCTGCAGAACACCTAATTCTCACACTACTGTCTTATGTCTATTTACCCTTGTAGTATGGCTGTATTACTATTATCCTTCTCATCTTTTCTACAACCTTCTCTTATTGGAATCATCATTATTATTATTGCTCTGTTGTTTTGCATACACTGAGACTTTCTGCAGAAGAGATAAATTCAGGGGTGAAATTCAAAATTTTTCCCTACCGGTTCTGTGGGCGTGGCTTGGTGGGCGTGGCAGGGGCAGGATACTGCAAAATCCCCATTCCCTCCCCACTCCTGGGGGAAGGATATTGCAAAATCTCCATTCCCACCCCACTCTGGGGCCAGCCAGAGGTGGTATTTGCTGGTTCTCCGAACTACTCAAATTTTCCGCTACCGGTTCTCCGAACTACTCAAAATTTCCGCTACCGGTTCTCCAGAACCTGTCAGAACCTGCTGAATTTCACTCCTGGATAAATTCCTTGTGTTCAATCACACTTGGCCAAATAAAATATTCTATTTCTATTCCAATTTCCATCCCAATTCTATCCCATCCCATCCCATCCCCTCCTATCCCATCCCATTCTATTTTGAATCGCAAAAGTTTTTTTTGAATTTCCATAACAATTCTTCACCCCATTGAATATTCCTATTCAAATAGTTTGAAGGTCTTCCTATAGTCTTTTTGCAATGAAGTAACTCTAATTCTTTGTGTTATGATAAAATATGTGGTGGCATGAATGTAAGGGTAATGTATTGCCAATCAGAAACTCATTTGGGAATGTCAAAATATTGCTTTTTCTGCTACATAAAATTTATGTAGCATGACATTGTGGTTAGTTACAGACATTTATATCTGGCTTTAGAAAGGAGACTTCTTGTAATTTTTCTAAGGATTTCCTGGATTTCTATAATTAAGTGGGACCCCTGATTTAAGTAATTAAGAATTTAAATATGAGTTTAGGGATTTAGAAAAAAACAGTTTTGGAAATGAAATAAATAGCAAAATGGTTTTAGAGTGTTGATTTTGGAAAGTTAAAAATGGACTAAGTGTACAGATGGATTTGAAATAAGACTTTGAATTAATTATAATAATCATTCTTGTAGGAAATGGCTGTTGTTTGGATTCCTTAGGTGGGGAAAAGATAGGATGCAACTTTGAAGGATGGACGCTAGAGGAAATTAGCTAGAAGAAATTAAAGATTACAATTAAAGGAGAATATTTAAATTTGACTTGCTAACACAGAATGAAGTAAAATATTTTTAACATTGGACACATTGAAGGATATTTGTGAACAATGGACTCAGAAGCTAATTTTTAAAATGTTTGCCATTATAGACAAACTGTATTTAAATATTGTTGTGACAGAGGAGCAACAGACAAGACTGAAATTGATTTGAATGTGGATTTTAAAATGACAAGCTACAAGAATGTTATGGAAACAGATGTTATACTGGATATTCAATGAAATCAGCTGGTGTGTTAATAATTAAAAGGAACATACAAACCAAAAGAATGACTTTGATAAAAGAGACCTATTAAAGTTTTGAAGGATTTTCTGAGGAGAGATAATAGAAAAAATGAGGTTAATGTGTTTGTGGGCCCCGTTGTGTATTTATTACTATGTTTGTCCTATGGGCTGTTACTACTGTATGGTTGCCTGGGCTGTCCCATTTTGCTTAATGTTTTTTTCAACAATGTATTTGGATTTTGTAAGCTGCCTAGAATCTATTGGAGTGAGCAGCCATGATAAATAATAGCTATGTGATAATGCTTGTTTTGAATTTAATCTGTGGATACCAATGTACAGCTCTAATTGTTCAGAGTTGCTATCTGGTGAAGTATCTTAAATAGTGACAAAAAATAGGTGATATTCCCTTTACCAATGAAGGGAGTATCAAAGGTGTTTTTCAAAAAGCAACTGGATTTTCTTGTTTTTTCCATGAAAACATTTCGCTTCTCATCCAAGAAACTTCTTCAGTTCTCTGTTCTTTGATTGAGAATCTCAACAGACAATAAATGGAGTAATTTTCACAATTCATAAAAGAGCATAAGCCAGAACGCTGATATTGATTCAAATCAAGGACATTTTGAGAGTTAATCTATTCTTTTCACTTTGTGTTCATTTAATCTTAGTAACTGACAGTTTAGTCCCCCATATTACAAACAAACAAACAAGCAAATGAAGCAACCTCTAAATCAGTGATGACGAACCTTTTTTGGTTCGTGTGCCAAAAGGGGGGGGTGCGCGCGCTAGCACGCGCGCACATGCCCACACCCATTCCCTCCCCCCACGCATGCGCACAGCCCCCCCCGCACCCTGGCCCCCGGCCCAACGGGCAAACAGGAAGTTCGGAAAAACGCACTTCCGGTTTGCCCATTGGGCCATTTTTTGCATTCCGGGGCTTCAGGCAAACTAGAAGTTCGTTTTTCCGAATGTCCGGTTTGCCCGTTGGGCCGTTTTTCACACTCCGGGGCTTCAGGAAGCTTCCCTGAAGCCTCCGGAGTGTGAAAAACAGCCCAACAGCAAACCGGAAGTGCGCTTTTCCGAACTTCCGGTTTGCCCGTTGGGCCGTTTTTCACACTCCGGGGCTTCAAGAAGCTTCCCTGAAGCCTAAACTGGAAGTTCAGAAAAATGGACTCCCGGTTTGCCCGTTGGGCTGTTTTTCGCACTCCGGAGGCTTCAGGGAAGCCCCCTGGAGCCTCCGGGGGGGCAAAACGGCCTTCCCCAAGGCCGAAAATCAGCTGGCCAGCGCGTGCATGTGCGCTGGAGCTGACATAGGGGATTGCCTCGCGTGCCCTCTGATATGGCTCCGCGTGCCACCTGTGGCACGCGTGCCATAGGTTTGCCATCACTGCTCTAAATGATGTTACAGAATAATCTCTGATTCAGTTAATGTGTAGTTTTATTTCTACTTAATCTTACGTATTTTGCATGAGTTTTGTTGAATCAGCACAAAACAATTTTCCTGAGTTGTATTTTAAAATGTCAATAAAGTAACTTCCTGATGCTGATATTTTTAGTAGTAAGATATATAGTAGTAGTAGTAAGATATGAAAGTATAAACTTTATGACTGTTGTAGCATCCCTATAGTCATGTGATTGAGAGATGGACACTTCACAATTGATGGGCATTTACCACTATAGCACTGCAATCACGTAATTGCTATTTGCATGCTTCACAACTGGCTTCCAACAAGAAGAGCTATTGGCAAAGTCAGCAGTAAAATCACAAGTTCAATCAGAATAGAGCTGGAAGGGACCTTGGAGGTCTTCTAGTCCAACCCTCTGCTCAAGTGACTGTCCAGTCTCTTCTTAAAAACCTCCAGTGATGAAGCACCTACAACTTCTGATAGCAAGCTGTTCCACTGGTTAATTGTCCTCACTGTTGGGTAGCTTCTCCTTAGTTCCAGGTTGCTTCTCTCCTTGATTAATTTCCATCCATTCTTTCTTGTCCTGCCCTCTGGTGCTGTGGAAAATAAGTTGACCCCCTCCTCTTTGTGGCAACCTCTCAAATATTGGAATATTGCTATCGTGTGCCCCCTACTCCTTTTCTCTAGACTAGCCATACCCAAATCCTGCAACCGTTCTTCATATGTTTTAGTCTCCAGGCCTTTAATCATCTTAGTTGCTTAGTTGAAGTCAGATGATATCATGCTTAACAACTGCAGATGATTCATTTAACGACGGCTACAGAAGCGAAGTTGTTAACTGGTTGCTAACTGGTTGTGGTGATATGAAGTCTTGCTTAATGACTGAATTGCTTAGCAACAGAGTTGTCAGTCCCAATTGTGATCATTAAACTGGGACTACCTGTAGAGTATTACTGCCTGCAGACCCAACAAAATAAACTTTCAGCTACTTGTGCAATGTGCGAAAGAGAAATAAAAACTGTTCTTAGTAGTTCATGTTGCCGTCTTTTCCTCCACCACCCAAAAGCAATCCATCTTGCAAGAAAAAAACTGTTTATTAAATGATCCTTTTACATGTTTTGTGGGGTGTTTTTTTTTTAAGTTCCATGAAGCTGTCACTGTAAAATGAGAGGGTTTTTAGTACTCTTTGAAATAAGGATGTGATGTGGGATCAATTTTCTATGGCAGTAAAGTAAAAGGAGAAAATGGAAGCAATTTTCTCTTTTGAACATGCCCTATTTAATGAAATTGATGTCACAGTAAAGCTTTATTTAAGGAAGATGCAGGAAGAGCCACAAAATGATACTGTGGTCAAAGACTTCCACTCTGAATATTTCCTTGTTCCGCCTTCATTTTTTTTTTTTTGGTAGCTACTTTCATGGATAATAGATAGTAGTAGCCACAATTCTATCTCCACAATTTCCCACCGCCACCCGTCCTTCTCTCTGCTTCACCTAAACAAATAAATAAAACAGACATCCCTGGGTTTTTTGGGGGGGGGGGTTGTGCTAGACAAAAAAATTTTAAATAAACTTTGTCTGCATGTTGTGTTTCCTATTCAGTTCTATATGCATGACCCAAAACTAATACAAAAAAGTTTGGTCCAGATTTGATGCAGATCTGAAGGAAAATTTGCCAGCATCCATCCAATTATTTTGAGTACAATAACAACTAATGTTTCCCCATGTTTCAAATGCTGTTAGGCTACAATAAACCTCATCACCACCTGTCTTGACTATTGCATGGGGTTGTCCTTAAAGACTATTCAAAACTTGCAATTGATCCAGAATGTGACAAGTTCCTGGCACTGGCAAGTTCTCCCCAGTTACACACAGATCTTTAAAGCCTCATCATTCAGTCCTAGCCAAAAGGAAATCTGATTAACAATCAAGTAGTGTCCCACAAGTTGATTTTTTAACATTTTCTCTTTGCCTCCTACCAGGAACAACTTCAGCAACTCCTCTTTCCTTCCACAAAGTTTCAGCATCCAATTGGTTTCACACATTATTTTTGTAAATCTAAGATAAGGCTGCTTCCCAAGTCACTCTTCTGATTATGTGAATATCCCTTTTAATTATTAAGATACCACAGAGATACAAGATATTTCTAAATCCATTTTGGCATTGTTTTCTTTAATACTCTGATACTCTGGCATGTTTTTCAAATCCATAGCATCTTTTTCTATATCATCTTTATAATCCAAGTTTTTTAAAACATTCAAGTCAGTCTCACTCTCTGTTTTATCCAATAAAATCTGTTGTTCTTCTACATTTTCTGTGGCTAAAACCTTGTCTTGCTTTTTGCTGTTTATTTTAAATTTTCAAAGCTTTTAAAGAAACAAATTTCATTTTCTTATATTAAGGATTGAAAGCACTCACCCAGTGTTTCTAGCTTTTTCATTTTGAAGGTGTCTAGCTTCTTCAAAGAAGTTAATAGGCAATTTCCAAAAAGTGATTAGCAAAGGAAATGTGAACTTAGTGTCCTTTTGTCAGCCTTACCAGGTACACCAGACATGAAACACAGCCAGATAAGCTAATTCTACGTTAATATAGAGTTACGTTAACAGAATCTTATAAGTCTGAAAGTACAATTCTCCTACCATCACTATTACAGTCTCATAACTTAGGGAGGGTCCCTTTCAAGCCGCTTGCTCCACCCACTATTCAGCATTTCTTTGCCCATTTTCTCAAGGTCATTTCCATGTATCCTTACACCTTTGTGTGTAAGGCTCTGTTCTCAGCTACAATCTCGGCTCTACTTATGGGAGCTGTCTTCAGTCAGTCATTCTTCCCTGAAAATCTGTCTGCCCTGGCCATCGTTGATGGGATTATTTACTATCTGTAAATCATTTTATACAAACTTTTCCTTAAATTATAGCTTGGATTAAATTTTATTGATTATACTAATTAATTTACTGAATTTACTCCCATTCATTTCTCTAACCCCCATACCTTTTACCTTAAACTGTCTACTGTGGACCTTACACGTTTCTTAAGAGGTCCCTAAGGGGGCGTGCATAAGCGCACCAGCGTGCCTAACATCCCTGTCCTACTATACCCATTTGTATGTACTCATTTTATGTGTTTCTGTCTATGTTTTGCTTCTTTATATCCATTTATTTATGCCATGTTTTCATTCATGTGTCCTGTTTCATTGAACTTGTTGACAAATAAATAAATAAATAAATAAATAAATAAATAAATAAATAAATAAATAAATGTGGTTCTGTTTTTTCACAGCTTTTTCCATTGGTCCATTGTGATTGCCTCTTTGAAAGTTTGCAACTTTTTATTTATTCTGTTTTTATATTGTATTTCAGCAAAAAGTTGTAAATATATTGTCCGTGGAGATTCTCAGTCATCCAGGTCATGGTTGTCCCAAAGGTGCTTTTTCAAGAGGCAACTGGACTTTGTTGTTTTTCTTTGAAGATGTTTCACTTCTCATTCAAGAAGCTTCTTCAGCTCTGATTGGATGGAGGGGAATGGAAGGATTTATTTTCCTTGCAGACAGCTGGTCATTTGCATTCTTTTAGAGAGTCGTTGAGACCTCTTGGAGCTTTGTCTGTGTCCTCGTGGTCACGAGGTGTAGAGCAAATGGGTTTGGAGCCTTCTTGAAACTGCTGCAAGGACTGTGTTGTGGAACTGTGTTTTCTGCCCTGTGTCCCTTCACTGTTGAACACAGGCCCAGGCTGTTGGGGATGAGTCTGTGTTGTCTCCATCTCAAACTGAAGCACAAATGGTTCCTGTAATCCGCAATTTTACTGGAAATCCATTCATACACCTGCACCATTTGAGGGTGTTGATCCCTCGAATGGTGTAAATATATCTTAATAAGTGATTGTGGTTTTATATCACTTTCACACATATTAACATGTTGGGACATTAGATAGAAGCTTGTTCTACACATGTGATAGATACTATGTTCATGTGGGTAAGAAATCAGGTAATGATATGAGCATGAGGAATAAAGAGAATGTGGGACATTTTTTTTTTAAAGAGCAAAGTAAATAAAGATGAGATGCAATGGGCATTGTGATTGTCTGCATTCAACCATGGCTTCCTGTTGCCTGTTCATGTATCCACATAGCCAATCTAAGAAACTCATTGTTCTAGTGACTATACCATATATAGTCACAGAGAAATTGAGAGTTTTAGGTGTCAAAATATACTCCCCCCCCAAAAAAAAATATGAATTCAGCTTATCCATGGATGGGCTGCATTGCAAAGCACTCAGAAGCATCGAGGCACTTCTGGGTTGAAAGGATTAGCCGGTGAGATCACCATTGCCTGGGGGACACCCAGTTGGTGGCGCCTTTCATGTCCCCAGCAAGACAGATGGGCTTATCATATGTATAAATGATAATACTTGCTTTTAAAGTGCGTGTATCCTATATATACTCATGTATAAGCGCATCCATGGATAAGCCATTCCTCACATTTTTAACCAAAATACTATGAAAAAATTGCACTACCCAGTTTTAAGAGTTGACTTATCCATGGGTGGTGCATTTTTTATGGTATTTGGTTAAAATTTGAGGGTGAGCTTATTCTCAGATGGGCTTATCCACGAGTATATATGGCCAGTAGAAGTAGAGTAGAACATATAGCTTCATTGCCCATAGGAAAATGCTTCTATAAGAAAAGGAAGGTTGGAGTAGAGCTGGAGTCTTAAGAAATCAGAGATGGCTCTACAAAGAAGAATAGCAATAGCACTTAGACTTATATACCGCTTCATAGTGCTTTACAGCCCTCTCTAAGCGGTTTACAGAGTTAGCATATTGCCCCCAACAATCTGGGTCCTCATTTTACCCACTTCAGAAGGATGGAAGGCTGAGTCAACCTTGAGCCGGTGAGATTTGAACCGCTGAACTGCAGCTAGCAGTCAGCTGAAGTAGAACTGGAAGGAGAACTCTGATAAAGAAAATATAATGGCTGATACAATCTAAGTAAGATGTAGACAGAAGTAGCTGTTGAAAATGTGTGACTGGTTTCAGTAAAGAGCTATGTTGACTGATAACCCAAAATTGTACTGGCAATGTTACGCTGCTGAAGATTTGTTATTGTTCCTGAGATGCTGAAAGACATCAGAAACAGGGGAGGCATGATTAGGAAAAATGTGCCAAAGTCGAACAGAAGGATGCATCTTGGGACCTTGTCTGCTCTTTACTGAAGATCTCTCAAAGATTGGAGATACCCAGAAAATAAGAGGTTTTATCTGCCAGAAGGAAGCCTCTTGTCAGTCTGAAAGAAAGAATAACAGCTGTATATGCAGTCCCTCTTTGTCCTTGTAGGAACTTAGTAGAATAATTAGAAACATTCATGTGTTCATTAGTTCAACATTATAGCATGAAATATATGCAGTTAGACCAATGTTAAACTGAAGCCTTGACTACGGAAAAGAAAATGTTATTTGCAATGCATTTTTAATCTATAGGTTGAAGAGGTAAGGAGAACAGAGATGACCTTGCCTTCTCTGTAGTAAATAATCCTCACTGTTTTTTGCTAAAGAATGTAGTAAATTATAAGTAGCTTGCTCACTTTGTTTTCTTAATAAGATTTTTTAAAAGACCTGAAAAAGCTTCTTTTGCACTGTGCCTTTCATTGATTCCTACAAACTCACAAGAAGCTCCTGTGACAGAGTCAAAAATGTAACTTAACTTGAAAAAAGGAAGCATTCTATCATGTGTTCTCTATAGTCAAGAAAGGAAGGGTAGATGCTCATCAGAAAGAAAGAAAGAATTCTTAATAATGGCACACTAGTTGTGTAACAACATTTCAACAGAGGAGTGGTTAGTGCAGCTTTCATTAATATTAGTGTTGCACATGTTCTCACTTTATGCTGTCCTAATTTCTCTGCAAATCAGCAATAAAAACCTCCAGTTGCTACTCTATAAAAGTTGGAAGAATCTATCTTAATGTATGTTTTCCCATACAATTTAAGTGAATTGCAGAGTTTACATTTTTCAATTTAGTATCTGGTTCAACTTTCATAGATAAACATTAACTTTTATAGAACTTCCCAAATACATGCTTTGAAAGATCAACTTTCCTAAATATCAGCTGATTGTATAAATGTTTCTAATTGAAAGTGACATTTGACATCTTAGGGAATGAAAGATGGCTCTTTGTCACATACATAAACTCATAGTCAGGCATATTATCCCAGACCATTCATCTATTGGATATAGAAAAACTTAAAACAACAACAACAGAGGGTGAAATCAGCGGGGAAACGCTGGTAAAGGACTGAACTTGCATGATCCATACTAGCCTCTGATTAATATTTGTAATCTCCAAGAAGCTGGAGAAATTAGAAAATTAAAGCAGAGGACCATTTCTTTCTGTTTCTGTACAAATTAAGTAAAATATGTACCCAGGAATTTCTGCTACATTTTTATTTCTCTTTTGCTAAGCCTCATTTTCTGTATCCCTTTGTAACAGTTATGGAAAATGGTGTTAAATTTCCACTTTCATTTGTATTTCAGGCTGTGTTTGTGAAATATAGATTGTTTTTTTTTAAACTTTTGTAATAATCTGAACTCCATCCTCAGAGTCGTCAAATCTCCCAAGACATTTTGAGCAGCAAGTTCTTCATTTGCGGACCATACAGAATACTTTTTCCTTTAGATTTTTCTTCTTTATTTGCAAGTTACTGTATTCTGGGCAGCACTGTATTTATCTTCTTTCACAATGAATGTCTGCATTTTAACACTTACAGTTAAAAGGTTTTTTTTTTTCCATAAAAAAGACTTTTCTCTTTTAAAAAGATAAAGATTGATTTTGTTTATCTCCCATGAGCTTAGTCTATCTCCCAAGGGGGAAGGAAGGACTGAATCTTCTAATAATCACGCCTTTATACTAAACAGTCAGGAGACAGCAATATCAAAATTACTTCAACTTTTACATTTTAACCTTTTAATTACCCAAATGGGAGCCCCATCTCTTTTGAATGCCAGGGCTGGGGGAGGGCATGCCCTTAGAAGATAGCTCACAACGTCAGGAACTACACACCAAGTAGGAGATAAAGACCTGGAAGGATTCTGGGAAAGGAAGCTTGGAACTTCAAGCATCCCATCCTGCTGGTCTCAGCATCACTACAAAAACTTGTTGTGAAAAAATAAATCTCAGACAAGAAGTTTACTTCACAGTCTGCTTACGTTCTCTTTGGTTCCAAATGGAGATCTTTTAACTCATCCATAGTGTAAAGACTGGATTTCACATTAATGTGTGTTTATGTTGAACACCCAAAGAACCTCTGTTATGAAATTGTAAAGAAGTGTTATGTTTGAATCAATCCATAGTATTTTATTATGTACAAGCTAGCCTGAATCAAATTAGCCCTGGGGAGATTGACAGGCAAATAGATTATGCATTATGATTGGTAAAGACTTAGTTCAAAGTACCATTCAAAATAAAGATTGCCCATATACGGAATATCATTTGCATAGAAAAAAAAGAGTCAAGTGGCTTAGGGTTAGGGTTAGAGTCTACATGCCAACAAGTCTACCTCCCCTATTGCAGGAGTCAAGTATTATTGTATAAAACTCTCATAAAGCATATAAGCAACACTAATATTTTATAAGAGAATTTCATATTGCATACAGGTATCCTTGACTTAGGACTGCACTGGAGCCTGCCCATTATGGTCACAAGTGGAGATGGTCATTAAGTGAGATCACCTCACTTACTACCATCCACCCCTAATGTGGTCATTAAATGACTGTGTTGTCAAGTAGACCATGGGGTGCATCAGGGATGAGGGAGACCCTGGGAGGCCTAGCGTAGGCCCAGACTTGCCTGCCCTGGGCCTCCAAAGGCCTCCTGAAACACCCGAGACATCCTGTGTGCTGCTTCCCACCCCTCAGGCCTGCTTCCCATCCCATCGGGCCCCACACCCTCTTCCACACCCTCCTCCGCACATTTCTGGAGCTCAGGGTAGGAAAAGAGAACAGGTCACTTCTTTGCTGGACCACATGGCAAGATACCAGAAGCAGTTGCCATTTTCTGAGTGACTTGTGAATTGTGGTTGCTTGGAAAATGACAGCCACTTCCAGGATCACAATGAATAGCCTAGCAACAAAGTAGTTTGCTTTGCTTCACTAATGCGAACACTCACTTTAACAAAGCAAAGTAAGCCTCTCCAGTCTGGGCTGAATGGCACGATCTCACAAGCGGACGTCATTTTGCTTCACTAACATGAGTTTTGCTTCACTAACATAATTTTTTACAAGCTTATTACAAAAAATTTTGATTATAATATTTTTGGATAATACTGTGTGAAAGTATGATGCATAGCCTCATATTCTTTCTGCTAATCATTCAGATAATGGAGTAGGGCTACATCTTCTGGGTATTATCTAAACAGAAGATTATTTTTCTATGGAAGTCCAAAAGCAATTTTATGTCACACAATAAACTTTTCCCACTGTGTTGATTGGCTCTTGATGTTCATTAACTGGGTTTAGGATTTCAGATTCAGATTCACAAATACTCTGGGAAATACTGGCAATTTATATATTTTGGAAAACTAATTTGAAATATTTCCATTATCAAGTTTGTTTTCCATCAATTTTTCCTCTTGATCACCTGTTTGGGGAAATAGAAGAATAATGGCTTGCCCCAAATAACTAAATGTGTAAAAGCATTTATTTATTTATTAATTTTATTGGCTGCCCATCTTATCACAGGTAACTCTGGGTGACCAGAATTATCATGTGTTACGCCTAAAGAAGGGTTATTAAGTGAGTTATTAAATATAGAGAATTTATTATATTTACAGGAATTGATACATCAATTGATCAGATTGATGATCAGTGATACAAGTGATCAGATATATTCTCATTATTAAGTCCTTTACGAAAATTCCATAGTAAATTTCTCTTAGTTACAATACAGCATTAGTAACGTAATTATTCTGTGTGCAATGATACTTCATTAAAAGTAGATTACACTAAATAACAAAATATGCAGAATTCATTAATTTGATATTTGTCAATTTCTTATATTCAAAGAGCCAATTTGCCCTGAAGGCTATCTTGGCACTCATTGATGTAGGGAATAATATTTTTAATGGATTTATATTCTTCAGAATTGCAGCTGCTTTTTAACATTTCAAACTTTATCTATCGATTTATTGATCAATCCATCCATCCATCCAGATTTTAGTCAGAGAGTGAGTAGTATGTACAGAAAGAATGATGAAAAATTGTTTTGCAAATAACTATTATCAGGCTTAAAGCAGGATATCATGCACCTATGTATTGACAGTATTATGCACAGTATCACATAGATTTAACCTTAAGAAAAGAACACTATATGGAATCCTCAAAATAAAACAAAAACAATGAAGCCCGAGAATACCTTCTTACATGTATTTTGTGGACATAAACTCTGTATTCTAGAATCCAACTCCTTCAAAATAAACTTTAAAAAGTCGGCGGGCTCCTTGGGCTGAGGCAAAAGCGTGAGCGCGCTGCAGAAGCAGCACATGCCGCCGCCTTCTCCTCGTCTCTTTTTCCCTCTCGAAAGAGACAATGCTGCGGGCCGTGGGAGGGCAAACCCATCTCTCCCTACGGCGCCTCCGCAGCATAAGGCTTTGCAGATTAGACCACGATGTGGCCTCTTGCATGCTGAGGTAATCCTAGCTTGAGGCTCTTACACGTTGTGGAATGCTGAGGGGAGCTAATGAATAGCCTATTCTCAGGGAGTAAGGATAGCACCCAAGGCCCTCTACGTGAAGGGAATAACAGACAAGCAGTCGAAGACATCAAAGAGCCTGGAAGGGTGTTTTGAGGACTCTGTTCAAAAGCAGGAGGAACCTTCTACACCGTTGAGAACATCTCCTCAAGACAGCCAAGCTTAGAGAAAGGACCTCTCTGGTGGCCCTTCAAGCAGCAGACTTCAGAAACTGGTGGCTATGCTGGGTGACATCATGGAGAAGGACTGCCTGTTGCTTTGTACAGTCCTTGTGATCTTCAGTGTTCCAGGGATCTTGACCAACACAGGTTTGGATGGAAAGGATTTCGTGTTCTCCAAACTTTCTGCTAAGTCCTACGTTCTCCTGAAGCCCAACCTAGATCAAGACTTGTGACAGTTGACCCTTTGTCTCTGCTTCTTCACCGACTTGACCCGCAGCTTCTCCCTCTTCTCAGCTGCTTCCTGAGACCACAACAATGAGATTCTCCTCTTCCGAAGCCCGAATGGTTTTGAAATGTGTGTGGGTGGTGAGTGCGCCGTTTTCATGATGCCCAACCCCTCAGACAGGTCTACCATCCGTTGGGTATCTGTTTGTACCACTTGGGATTAGGCTACTGGGATAGTCCAGCTTTGGTTAGATGGGCAGTGCTTACAAGGAAAGGGGCAGCCAGGGGCTATGAGGTCAAGACAGATCTGATGGTGATGCTGGGTCAGGAACAGGATTCCTATGGAGCCTGCTTTGATGTGAAGCAGTCCTTTGTGGGAGAAATAGCTGAGGTCTATCTCTGGGATAAGGTCTTGTCTGCCAAAGAGTTAAACAAGACCCAGTGGCCTGTGGCCTCAAACCCATTGCTGGACTGGACCTCGCTGAAGTTTGAAATCCAAGGCGATTCTGACGGAGCCCTTGTGAAGCCTTCAGTCCAAGAGGAGGGACAATAGCAGTTTCAACAATATACCTAACGGCAAACACTGGCAAGGGAAAAGGGATCGTTTGTAGTTTTCAAGTATACTTCTTTGCAAGGATGCATGCTTGTTATTTTTTCTACTGAAAATAGATTCATCCTTTTAACCAGTATTATGCAGAAAAAGTACCTTGTTATATTCCCAACCTCATCCTTTACTTTCAATGCAATAAGAAAAAATATAGGTTATCATTATGAGGAAACTATGAACTTTTAATCCTTATCTTGAACTAGGAAGATTGGTGCATTTTGTTGAGCTTCGCTGTGTGGGGTTCCTATAGGGCCAGTTTTATGTTTTAATATATGAATCGTTTTTCCATAGAGATCTCTAATCCTTGTGACTTTTCATACTTCAATTCATAGGAAACTTTCTGAATTGTGTCTTTGTGTGTATTTAAAATCCTGCCTATTTTGATCAATAATACCGGTATTGTAATCTGGGGTGAAGGGACAGGTAATTTAGTATTACTTGTAAAAAGAGGGATTTTCTGTCCTTTCAATTTCTGTTTTTTTTTCTAAGGCTATGCCAAATGGATAAGTCTCATTTTTTTCTGTCCACTGAGAAATTCTTTTAAATTTAAAAAACAAATAAATACATAAACCTGCCAAAGGCCTCTAGCTGCCTCGTGAGTACTTTTCAGCAGAAAATGGCTACTGTCTAGAAATAGCAATAGCATTTAGACTTATATACTGCTTCACAGTGCTTTACAGCCTTCTCTAAGCAGTTTACAGAGTCAGCATATTGCCCCCAACTATCTGGGTCCTCATTTTACTGACCCCAGAATGATAGAAGGCTGAGTCAACCTTGAGCCTGGTGAGATTCGAACTGTGAAATTGCAGGCAGCCGGCAGTCAGCAGAAGTAGCCTGCAGTACTGCATTCTAACCACTGCGCCACCACGGCTCTTATATAAATAAAAGATAGCAAGATGTGCAGAGATAAATGCTTTCACTACACCTAGAAAAAAAGGCAGAAAACCTATGTGCTTTTTACTCAGCTGTGAAAGCTTATAGCACACATGAATGATATTGTCGGCCTGCCGGATAGAGGGGGGGGCAGTGAGGTGGGGGATGGGATCTCGGGGAGGGTGGCGGGTTGGAGCATCCCAGTGGTGGTTGGGAGAGGTAGGTATGGCGGGAACCGAAGGGCAGACCATGTGTGGAGAACTAGTACTCGCTGTATCAAAGCGATTGCCTGTTCTGACCCTTCTGGTGACTTGGGTTTTCAGGGCCCTGGCCTCAGGCTGCTGCTGCTTAATGCCAGATCGATTGGGAACAAAGCCCCTCTCATCCGGGATTTAATCCGGGAGGAGAGAGCAGATCTGGCATGTATAACCGACACCTGGCTGGGCCAGGGGGGGGGTGTGCCCCTTTCAGAGATCTGCCCAGACGGGGGGC
>QLTV01003274.1:1236128-1249428 GCA_003457575.1 Thermophis baileyi
ATAGCTCCCGGTGACCGGTAAGATCCCACACGGTTGGGCTCCTCCAGGTCCCCTCAGCTAAGCAGTGCCGGCGGGCGGGCCCGCGGGGGAGGGCCTTCTCTGTAGCCTCTCCGACTCTGTGGCACCAACTACCCCCCGAGATCCGTACTACCCCCACCTTACTGGCCTTCCGTAAAGCCCTTAAGACCTGGCTTTTCCGGCAGGCCTGGGGCCAATAGTTGTTCTGATTGGCCCATGCATGGTTGTGTGAATGTTTTATTTTAAATATAGTTGGGGTTTTTTTTTTCCCTTTCTTTTTTAAATTGTTTTTATATGTTTTGTTTTTTATGATGTAAGCCGCCCAGAGTCCTTCGGGAGTTGGGCGGCATATAAATTTTATAAAATAAAATAAATAAATAAAATAAATAAATTTCACCAGTGTTCACTGCTTTATTCTACAAAAGTATTTTGAAATTTAATCGTTGGCACTGATTCAGTCAGAAGTTGTTAAGAGTTTGATTTCAGCCATCAAGTAGGAATAGGCATATACAACTCACCACTTACCATAATTTGAGTCCCATCACAGCACCTTGTGTAAGAGATCACAGAAAGGAACATACTAAATTGTAGAGGCAGTGAAACTGAAATAGATTCTATTATGAAAAAAGAAAAGAATGTTTTTCTATGCTGACAGAGGATTTTCCATATTCTAAGGAAGAAATGTGACCATTCCCAAATAAAACTCCTATAAGCTACTGTAGCAGCAGGAAGATTAACATATATCAATGACACTTTGCCTAAACCCAACAGTGCTACACATATTCAACCTGTACATCATGCACCAACATTCAATCTGTATGTCATGCACACACGTCATGCATGTATATGTATCTCTTTCAGTCATAAATGTGCTCCCCCTAACTCACATCTGAATTATCCTAAAGACTGAAGCAGATGAATTTATCAAGAATTTACCAGACTATCTAATTTAATCATACCCTAGTATCATTCTCTAGCTCAGACCTGGGCATTTTACAGCCCCTGGGCCACATCCAGCCCTTTGGCTGTCTCTGTCCGACCCACATGGATTGCTTTTATTTTGAAGGTGACTGCTACTTTTTTCTTCAATTTGCGTATGAGCATGTGTGCATGCCCTTACACCTTCACAGCCCTACTGGTTCAGCCTTCCACAACAGTCACAGTTTCTCATTAATTTCCCACGCCTGCTCTAGAGGGAAACAAAAGAAGAAAGATGATTGGAAGATGGTGCTGATGTAGGAAAATTTTGCAGGACCAAGTCAAAACCCCTAATCCAAATACATCTTCCCAGAGCCTGGGGTCAGCTATATAGTGTCAAATTGGACAACTATCCCATTATTAGAACACTTTCCCTCTAAAAATGATACCCTGTCAACTTAGTCATAAAACATTCAGAAGGTCAAAGAAAGCTGAAAAAGCTAGGAAAAGATACTGGGAAGACAAAAGAAAGTAACTCTCTAGAAAGAAACTGTTTGTGGAATAATTGCCTCTTTGTTCTTTCAAAACCCAATTATCATTGTAGTCCTGCCCCATTGCCTCATAGTTATATCCTAATGGCTTCACTGACTTTACTAGGCATATGATGTATTATGTGCCATGAAACATTTAGTTGCTCTATCTAATCACATGTATATTGTAATTGTACAATTACAGTATACAGGGACTGTAACCCCTCTCCTCTTTAGGCCTGTTTTTGCCTTCAGCACTAGCAATAAACCAATTTGTGCTTCAAGATAATGTGTCCTAATCTTAGTTTCAAGCATAACACTGAAGTATTCTGCCATACTGACATTAGACCAAATCAGATTGGATTCCTGGTACTGAGGGGAGAAAGAGGCATACTGACTGACCTATTTTATCTGAAGAAATATGGACGGCCCTAAGGTGCTTGAGTACACAGTACAATGAAGGAGACAAAACTCTGCACCAGGAATTTTTAGTAGGCCTTGCAAAGGCCTTGTTTGTTCAAGCTGAGGAAAGGTGTAGGAGGCTTGAGCTGGTGAATTATGCAGCAATCTATTTTAGAAAAGGGTTCCCTAATCTTTGTTCCTCAGGTTGTCTTCAATGACTTTGTCCCCAATTATTGGCAATGTAGGAGGAGGCTGAGGAGAGTCAGAGTTCCCAAAACATTTTTTTGAAAAGACCGCTTGAAGATAGTTTATAAATAAGAAAAAAATAACCTACATCATTTTGAGAAAAGCCCTGCCAAGACAATAGCTATTAACAGCTCTGGAATCTCCCATCAAACAGAGGGAAAGAGTGTTCTGAGCACTCAAGTATGAATTAGCCAAAATATCCTTGTGTATACAAGCAAGCAGAGGCCACATGTGCAGCAAACACTGGAGAAAAACAAACAAACAAACAAACAAACAAACAGATAAGAAACACTATCTGGCAGCAGACCCATCCCACTCTTCATTCATAGCTCAGCTTTTGATATAATTAGCAATTTTGAACTACAAAACACTGCCCCAGTGGAATAATAAACTCTAACATCTGTCAGAAAAGCAAGTGCCTATCAGATTGCCAAGAGAAACATTTTTCTTCTCATTCAATTCACATCTAAATTGAAAACAACCCCAGAAAGTATCCAGTGGCACCAAATCACTATATGTTTCTGAGAGGATGCAAGCTGTTCACCATCACAGACAAAGCTCCCCAGCCAGGCAGCAATCACTCACCCAAATTAACAAATCATTTAATTTAGATAGAAAAAGAATTCGTAATTGACCGATGACGTGGCCCCATATGGCACTGTAAATTGAAGAAATTTTAAAAACTAGGCACAACCATCCCTGTGACAGCAAAAGATATGAAGGGTATCAGTAAGTAAACTCTGGATATATTATAAGAGAACTTGGGTGAGCCTAACCTCTTTTCCTTTGTATCAGCATTTACACCAATAGAAAAAAAATGATAATTTTGAAAAGAACAATTTGTCTCTAACAAGACATAGTATAGGTCAGAAGTTCAAGAGATACTGAATCTTTAGATATTCATATTTGTCTCATTCTTATTCTTATTCTCTCTCCCTCCCCTCCCTCTCTCTCTCCCTCTCAACACAAGGAAAGGGGAGGGAAGAGGAGGGGAAGGGGAAAAGGAGAGGAGTAGGAGAGGAAGTCACAATTCAGTGGTATATATAATTGTATCTGGAGTTTCTTAAGGAAAAAATAATCAGTTCTTAAACGTTAGTAAGATGGAAAGTTTTGTTTCAAAAACTTTTTTCTCAGATCATAATAACAATATTAGAAATGTTTTTTTTTTATCTTGGAATATTACAAAGTTATTTACATTGTTGCAGAAGACCTCAAGGGGCAAACAAATTAACTGGGAGGCAAACAAATTAACTGGGAGGCATAATCTAGACTTGATATATTTCCATGTTATATATCTTCTTATATGTAATTTTTACATATTTCAGGAAATCTCAACTTTATTTTTGTAAGAAAAATGTTATCTTTTTTCCCCTGAAGATCTCCCTAATATACACATTTTGGAATACAATTTTGTAGGGGATCAAAAGCATAACTCTATTCAACGTCTTAGCAGTAAGGAAAAGGAGAATGCAAATTAGGTCAATTCACTTAAAAACTTTTTTTCCCAAATATCTCTAGATAATGCCAATCTATTAATAAACTCTCTCATATTTTCAATTTATCTTTCAGCTGACAATTATCAGGGCAAGTTATAAACATGTCTATAAAGTTCCTTGCTAATGACACAATTTAAACCCTGTTAATATAACCTGTGCCTATGAACAGTTCAAAAATCATTTCAACAGGTAAGTAATATTTATTTGATCAATGACCAGCAACATAAAACAGACAAAAAGAAATAAAAAATAGCAGATAGAATCAGAATAAGGCATGCATTTCAATGGAGCAATAAGGACTGGCTGGAAATCAAAATAATTGATTTTAGGGAACAAAGGAGAAAACTAATAAGGGGATGGGAGGAGAGACTATCAATCAGAATAGAGCTGGAAGGGACCTTGGAGGTCTTCTAGTCCAGCCCCCTGCTCAAGCAGAAAACCTTATACCATTTCAGACAAGTGGCTGTCCAGTCTCTTCTTAAAAACCTCCAGTGATGAAGCACCCACAACCTCTGAAGGCAAACTGTTCCACTGGTTAATTGTCCTCACAAAGGCAGAAGAGATTAACTAATTTTAAGGAAGAGGGAAGCATGAGAAAAGAATTCAAAATAATCCCACCATGATTTTGTTTAATACAAGATGTGACGGAGAGAAACTTGGGACAGTCTTTCATGATTCTGCTACTCTTCAGTTTACAATTAGGGTGCTTTTAAAATTTCTTTCTTTTTCATGGTTGAATGATCTCTTCTGCCAATCCCCCCTTAATGATTTACTCCTGATAGTGGTAGAAGAGATCAGGCAGGGTAATGTTGATGAAAGATTACTGATGCTATACATATTATTTTGTTTTTATTTTATTGTTTTTAATATGGTTTACATATTAGCTTGTGATGACATTCACCCCATATACACAAAAATGGAAAGATTCTGTTATACTCACAATGAAGGAACAGTTGATGAAAAGGACAGAACTAGCAGAAGTGATAACATTAATTTGTTGGCTCAGAGAAAGATCAACTGTTACATTTATTAGTGAATGAAAATGTCTTTAGCAAAACGACATTTGCTAAAAGAAGAAAGAAAATGAACTTGTGATATATGGGTTTGACCATTAGAAAGAGTAGCTAAAAATAGAAGGAAAGTATGATGTAACCTTAGAGAGAGAAGGTAAAATATAAATGCATTTATAACCACTGTCAAAAAGATCAGAAGCCACTTTTTATAACTTTTTCTTTCTTTTTTTAATTTCATGTTCTATTTTCTTTCTTACATATTCACAATTCTTCCTTATTTTTATTTACATTTACATTACCATATTTATATTATATATGATAAATATGGTAATGTAAAAGTAAATCTTTCCAACAGTGCTTAAGACAATCTGCAGAATATGACATGTTCACTTTTGTAAAATCTGTTTTTCATTTAATCTCAGCAATGATTATCAGTTTTGAAGTCAATAAAAAGAAATGTCTCAATCTAGGCTTTATTTTGACTCGTTTAAAATAGAAAATCTCCTTTCTTCCTTTTGATCATTTTAAACAGATTGATGAAATCACAACATGAATATAAATAGTTTTGATTATTGCTACTGCATTGAATAACTTTTCACAGGTTGGTTAATTTAAAAAATCCACTGCAGTGTTTAATCTCTGATTAATGAACTGCTTCTGTACTTCAGCTGTAAATGAAAGGGATGGTTAAGACAAAGAGAGTATGGGGCCCATGTGATTTTTGAACAGAGGAACTGAAGTAGCCTAACAGCCTTATCCATTCTACTTTTATAATTTTAAGCTTCCAAATCAGCTATGGCACAGGAATGGGGCAAGAGACCAAGAATACTGTTGGGAATTTCCACTGCCAAAATTTTAAATTTCTAAATATGGTGAATATTCAAAAAACAACTTTGTGGATAGAAATGTTTCCAAAGTTTCTACTGTTGGTTTTCTGAGGCCTTAAACTACCAGTATTTATCAACTGTTGCAAGATATAGCTCCAGGAATAGAGACTCAATAGAATATTTTATTTCACATTCATAGTATGAGGATTATTGCTGTGAAATGAAAGAAAGTATCTAATTTAAAAACAAGCAAACAAAACAAGCCAAGAAATTAAAGAGTATTTTTCACACGCAGACTGCATGCTAGTATTAGAAATAAGTAATGAAGCAATCACTCACCTTCATGTCGACTGTCAGCTAGTTCTGCCAACTATGGACAATGCCGGACAGCCTTTTCTCCTTGACCAAAATGTCAAAACTGTTATGACTGTATGACTGGAAACCTTTCATTAGCAAAGAAAAACTGTTTTCTACTATCTGTCAGTGGATGAGCCCCAGGGCTCCTGTGAAGAGCACCTCTTGGCCTGACAATATGTCTATCACTTAGTAAAGACAATGCAGAATGGAAGGCATATTTGGATCTCTCCCCCTGCGGTGCCCTTCCTTCTGCTTTATCAAAAAATTATTTAAAATTTGGTTTAACAAAATAAGAAATAAAATTAAAAAAAAAACACAGGGAAAGCCTGTGCTGAGATCTAGCTGGGGGCATGGAGAACAAAGCTGTTTTATTGGAGGAAATTGGCTTGTTAAATTTCTGCAATTGTTTATCCATATTTCGGACTGACACTCTCCATTCCAAGCAATCTGCCAAATTTTATTACCTATGAGGGATATTACTCCAAGGATGATTTTCTGATGTGACCTAGGAGCTGCCGGAGATCTTCTCAGTGGGCAGGAAGGTGGGGATGAAAAAGAGAGATGGGGAAGATGTATCTGGTTTACAACTCCAAGTTTTTAGTTTGCTCTTGGCTCAGTTAATCAGTCAAATAACAGAACAAGGGTTTGGCACATATAAAGAGAAATCAGAGAAAGACGAGAGAAGTGGTTTCCTCATTCTGTTCCAGCAATGGATTTCAAGAAAAATTAAATAGAAATTGCTTAGATGTGTTGAAAGGGACATTCTAAAAATAAAGGGATGACATCACACATTTATTTATTTATAAAGAAAATTTATACGGCTGACTCACAGTGACTCAAGGAGGCCTACAAATATAAACACTCAATGTAAAAGTCAATAATTGATATGTTATAATATATGAATTTCTAAGCAGTATAACCTGGAGATAATGAGCAAATTAGTACATTAAATAAGAGAATGACTATGGAAAACAGTTATAGATAGCTGCAGTAAAGTTATTGTCAACTGTTAAGCTACTCATTATAAGTCTGTCAGGCTCTAAAAACCAGGAACACTCACTGAATTCAAAGCACTGAAGAGTTTATTATTGCTACCTATATACAAGAATTTGGTCAACCATCAGTCAAAGCCAAATTGGTGCTGGATGAGGGTCAACAGAATTCATGGAGGGTTGAACTTTGGACTCTTGTGGCTGCTCAGTGATTCCAAACAGATTACATGTAACCCCCACTTTTCAGCTCAGCCTGCTCATCTCCTACAAAAACTTACGAAACATTTAAATTAAAAGTAGAATACCTACTTGGCACTGAATGCTAGCCTAACCTCTTCAGAATGTGGACACTATAAAGGAGTTTTAGAAGAAACACTAATATTGGTAATGTTATGCCCTCCAAACCAAGAAAAACATGTGCTGATTCTTCTAAGTAGATTTGTTTATTGTTCCACGCCTCTAGACAGAATCGTGCCAAACCAAAGCACTCTACTATCTATACAAGCCTATATTCAGAGAACTATTAGGGAGGGGCTGTCTTCACCTTTCTCTCACACAAACTATCTTAACCCAGTTGTGTCTTACAACTCTGGAATGGACCCCCTCCCTCTTGGGAATTGATACCAATACAGTCCACCACAGATACACCAAATTATTGCAACAAGGTAGTTTAAGATCAAAAAATAAATACTTCCTTTACTAAAAAATAGTGTTTGGCTGTTCCAAATTTCCAGGAGTTGAAGCCAGCTAGAATTGTGAATGCAGTATCTTATAAAAAAACAAACATGTACATTTCTGTCTCCTACTGAAGGCAGTGAAATTGTACTATATGTGAAAAATCACCCATTGTGACATAAACTTGTTCTGAATGTCATCACTAAGAAAGATAGTTTGTTTTTTAGTGGCTGTAGAATATTTTTCTATAGACAAGGTGGATAGTATTTGATTGCATTGAAAAATACATTCATGTGAAATATATTGCGTGATGCTTTAAAAAAGCATAAGTTTTGCATGCAGAAAGTTCAAGATCAGTCCTCAGTGCCTCTAGCTGAAAAACCTGTGTCTGAATTCCTCAAGAACCTACTTACTGTTAGTATAGACAGTACTGAGCTAGACAGACAAATGATTACATTCTACTTCAGACAATGTCCTTTGTTCTTAGTTTTCCCCACCCTCTAAAGCTATACAATTATGATATGTTGCTGAAGGGAGAAGGTGTTGTGACCCAGCGCGGCAAACCCCCCAGGAAACGACACACACACACTGTTGTCCAAAACAAAGAAGGCTTTACCACTAATAAATGCTTAGTAATAAGTTGATTACAGGGTTTATACCAAAGTCCTTGTTGCAAATCACAGAACACTTTGGCCGGGATTCCAAATACAAAAAACACAAACAGGTCATTAAGTCCATAAATTCCTCACTTGCTGGAATTGGCCGAGAGCCCGGACTGGAGTTAGTCCAACTGATATCACCAAAGTTCAAACAGCAGCCAGGTAAAATACGTGCGTTGTTTCCAGCAAGAGTTTCCGTTGTGATTCAACCTTATATAGTCTTAGGGCGTGGCCCCTCTGCCTGCAGGTTTGCATTTGAGGAGAGCAGACCTCCTCCTACAGAGCCACTCTTGCCGGCTAGCTTCCCTGCGTGCCCTAGCATCAATCAGAGGCTCCTCCTCTCCACTTGAGTCACTTAACTCCTGCTGGGGAGGTGCAGAAGGCCCTGGTTGAGTATTGTCCTCTGGCCCTGCGTCCTCCTCGGTCTCGGACTCAGGTGCCGGAGATACAGACTGATCTTGCCACCCCATGGTCGGTTCTTGGTCTTCCGGATCCATGAGCAGCTGCGCGGGACTTGGGCAAGCCACAACAGAAGGTCTATATTCACCTGAATCCTGAAAGAATTTCATGGCTGGGACAACAGGGCAGGGTAGGGATCTCAGAACATACATAAAAATTTGGAATATGAGCTGAATAAGCTTGCAGCAATTGATGCAGCAAATTTGCTTTGCCCTTCCCAAGCCAGCCCTCATAATGCACACTTCAGATTGGTACTCAAGTGTGAAGGCTGCATCTTCGGAATAGCTGCTGTCTTCAATCTTAGAGATTAATGACCAAAAGAATGTGTCTGTCTGAGAGATGAAAGAGTTTTGTTAAAAGCATGACAGTAATTATGTTCACATTAGTCTCAAAACACTGAACACTCCAAGAGATTTCAGATGGGTGCTGAGCTAACTCTATTTTTTTTTCTTTTTGCCACACTAATTTGTTCGAACTGCTAATGAAGTTGAGATGAGCACAGCTTTTCTTGTGCTCATGGCTCTGGATTCATCCAAATTCAGCATACTAGTATAAAACACTAACCATGGGACAAAGCTGAATATATCATTTGTTTCCTATGCATACAGGAAGTTGACACCAAAAACAAAATAAAGAGAAAATAACATTGATAAAAGCTAATGCATGCATTTCCAAATGTGAAACAGTAGGCTAACACAACACAATTGAATTTTCATAGAAGATAAGATTTTGTCATGTTTGGGTATTTAAGCAACATTGGAGGTCTCTGATAGTACACATCATGTTGTAAATCATATGCGTTTTTTGAAAATACCTATGGTCTCAAATTTTCAAATTTATTTCTTTATTTGAAACGTATATATCCATCAATCTCTGGATGGCTCTCAACACATTATTTATAGAAACATTCCAGTTTTTATTATAACAACAATCTGTTTTTGGCAGTAACACAACAATGTGTCTAATAAGAATACAGTATAATGCAAGTTTAAAAGGCAATAATTAATAGCAATAGCAATAGCATTTAGACTTATATACCGCTTCATAGTGAATCTCTGGCTCTCAAATATTTATGTTAATATTTTTTGTTCCAAATATCTACTGACTATTTTAATTTCCCAAAGTATCTAATTAATAGTTGTATAAAAATAAGGTAGTTTGTACTACGGTATGGACAAGTGGTAGCAACTGCCAAAAGTCTCCTGTTGATAATCCAGTAAGAAAATCTGCAGAGCCCAGCCGTGTATCTGAATTAGAGGGTTTCAACACAGGCACTTGAGGAACATTGATAACAATATGGCCATCAAAAAGGAGGCTTCCTGAAACCATCAACTATAAGTCTTAACTTGACATAATTATACTGATACTGATACTGATGGAGACATACTTTCTAGTTGAGGGAAATCATTGTATAGGAGAAACAGGAAAGAGGTGGTACAAATAAAACTGCTTTTGGCCAAACAAGACTCCTTTTCTCAGCTCATATGTTTATTTAAAAGAATCAGCATTACTGTTCTGTCCCAGCTGCAGAACTGAGAAAAACAACACAAGCAACGTACAAACAAACCTTGTTTAATACTCTTTAAACTACTAATGCTCTCTTAGCAGTCGTGTTTGTTAAAGTCCATGAAATCATAAATAAGTCCTTTCGGTGCACCAACTGTTAATTAACGTCTTAACAGTTGGCAAGAGTCCAAGCACAAAGAATCAAAGAAGTCCAACAAATTAGGCTAACTGATAATAGCCACTAGAACTTACTGAAGTTGGCAGAAAGCCCAGACCTATGAACAGGAAAAGTAATGCCGATTTGAATCAAGAGCTGAGCAGGAGTTTCAAAGTTTCAAACAATACGTGGAATGAATGGAGTTGTTTCCTGCAAACGTGGTTGAGCATGGTTACTACTTAAATAGGCTAAGGGCATGGCCAATTAGCCCCAAGCCTTACTCCCGAGGAGACCTCCTCCTGAGGAACCATTCCTGCCTCTTGGCAGCTCTGCGTGCCCATGCATTAAGAATAGGCTCCTCCTCTTCTTCCTCGTCACTGATGGGAGCTTCTGGAGGTTCTGAAGGCCCTGGCTGAATCTCTGCCTCTGGCACCGAGTCCCCACCAACCTCCTCACTGTCCAACTCAGGTACTAGCTGCACAGGCCGCTGGTGCATCACCACAACAGCCTCTTCGCTGTCGGAGTCCGCAACCAGCTGCACGGGTCGCTGGCTGTAGAATGGGGCCAGATTACTTGCTGGAACACCTCAGAGGTGGGTTCAGACCAGTTTGCCCGAACTGATAGCGACCCGCTGGTGATGTCACGATGATGTCACGGATCTGGTTCGGTCGGTGCCGGTCCGTGGGTGCCGCCATCTTTTTTTGGATTTTTTTTTTTGAATTTTTTCTTCTGTGCATGCGCAGAAGCCAAGTTTCCGGCACTGCGCATGCGTCGCCATCTTGTTTTCGACTTTTTTTTGAATTTTTTTATTTTTTTTCACTGCGAAGCGCGCGCGCGCCCACGAGGCGCAGCCACGCGGTGCGGGAGGAAGCGAACCGGCAGCGAGGTAAGTTAGAACCCACCCCTGGAACACCTGCCTCTAGTTGTCTCCAGATTCCATCACTTTCATTATCATGGTAGCCAGAAACTTTACTTCTCCTAATAGCTATCTACTATTTCCTGAGTTCTAGCTTCCCTGTTGTGATTTTCCTTAGTGATTTTCCTCATTTAGAAAGTGTGTCATGGTCAGTGGTACAGCTATGAGATGTCAGAGATTGGACTTAATGGTTTTATGAAGCCACCTCTTTTTGTACAACTAGAGTGTCCAGAAGGCTACAATGTGGAATGTACTAAGGCTGCAGACAATCTCCAAAAGCCTTGGGGTAGCCCCCAGTGGTCTGTGAACGATATAATCAAATTGTTCTTTTTAATAAAGTTATACATATCTTCAAAGGTACCTTTTGCCTTTTTATTTGAAGTGCCTCAACAAAGTGATGCTGAATAGAAACTCTTACTTGTGAATGGTCTGGATGGATGGAGATAGGTTGGCCCATTGCACCTTTGTGAAGGTCTTTACCTCACAGGCGATGCAATGCACCTTCAGCAGGTAAAGGTATCCTAGAGGCAGAACAGCCACATACATCCAATTTTCAACTTAAGGGGGAAATGATTAAATACATGGTGAAGAATAATCATATGAATTCCATTTATTCTTGTTAGAATTGAAACAAAGTCAGATTAAACATTGATTTATCTTGGTCCCTCATCCCACTGTTTGGAGTTGACTGGATCATCCCATTGATGCAATAAGAAAACTTAAAAGGCACACATCATTCTTCCAAAGATTTCTAAATACCTCTCCCCCAGACAAGCAATCTTAGAAAGGACACCCACTCCCATCTCCCACTCTTATTTTAGCTTTTTCCATATGTATGCTTACTGAAATCTGATTTTTATATGACACTTAACATCTATGCTGCTAGTGTCCTCTCTTTTTCCCCTAACCATCCTTAAAATCATAATAATCTTGATTTCTTTCATTTTTTTTCCAAGCAACCATCTTCCATCACCAGCATCTCTTTCTTCCATGTAATGAATTCCTGGTTTGACTATATTTCTCAACTGTAGTGAAATAAGCTATGACCTGACCTTTCCTATTTTTGAGAAGAAGAAAAAAAGCCAACATCTTGACCTATCCTCTTTCTGCAAAGAAACCCTCTCAATTTTTATGTTACGTGCATATTACTCCTAGTTTCTTAATTTTATCTCCCTAGACTGCCTTTTGCTCCCTTTGGAATCCTTGCATTGCATTCTCCAATTGTCCTCATGGATACCAGTGCAGTATCCTTACTGCAAGAGTGAAACGCTTTCTTTCGTTTTCTCAGTTTCTTTCTCTCTCCCCCAACCCCCTCCTCCCATTCTTTTAGTACTGTAATCTTTTGACTTTGTATTCTGAATATCTGTTTTTAATTGACTGTCTTCCCTACCTGTTTAATCAATAGGACAGCTGGAAATGTTTCCTCCTCTTTATCTGTTTGGGTTTCTCACTGTGCTTTTCTCCTCCTCTTATCTGGGTGACCTCATGAAAGCCTGAGGTTTCTACTACCCTCTTACAATTAGCCAACACTCAGCTTTTCTCTCTACTCCTGAATTGTGTCTCTCATTCCACTTTCTGACTGCTTTCTGCTTCTCTAATAATCTCTGATTACATTTTTTTCATCCACTCACATCCATACCTTCTTGGTTTTTTCCCCTTTCAAATCCCAATCTCTTCCCTGCTTCCCACCCCATTGTTCTTATCTCTCAACACTATTTCTAACCTATTCTGTTAAATAGGACATACTTTTGGGCTTATCTTTAACCTTCTCTCTTGCTTGTGCCATGTATTCAGTTTATAACCATTATATCATAGCCTCCCTTTCAAACCTACCTGACTCCTGGTAAATAGAATAAAATATAGTTGCTGGTTCATGTCTAAAACCCTGGAGCAACCCATTGCAAGTCTTTGCACATTCCAGAATCAACTCTGAGGCTACAATCTTAAGTCAACATCTGTGTTCAACAACTAAACTAATATTTTTATAATTCAATCACAGCCTATTTGAAGCTACAAGAAATCTAGACTCACTCTCTCTCTCTCTCTCTCTCCCTCCCTGCCCCCCCCTCTCTCTCTCCCTCCCCCTCCCTCTCTCCCTCCCCCTCCGGGAAGAGCGAATGGGGGTGGGG
>QLTV01003274.1:1252786-1266686 GCA_003457575.1 Thermophis baileyi
CCACAGTTGATTTCTTCACACCAAGCTGCTTGCCTATTGCAGCTTCAGTCTTCCCAGCGTGGTGCAGGTCTACAATTTTGTGTCTGGTGTCCTTCGACAGCTCTTTGGTCTTCACCATAGTGGAGTTTGGAGTGTGACTGTTTGAGGTTGTGGACAGGTGTCCTTTATACTGATAACAAGTTCAAACAGGTGCCATTAATACAGGTAATGTGTGGAGGACAGAGGAGCCTATTAAAGAAGAAGTTACAGGTCTGTGAGAGCCAGCAATCTTGCTTGTTTGTAGGTGACCAAATACTTATTTTCCACCATAATTTGCAAATAAATTCTTTCCAAATCAGGCAATGTGATTGTCTGGATTTGTTTTCTCATTTAGTCTCTCATAGTTGAGGTCTACCTATGATGTCAATTACAGGCCTCTCTCATCTTTTTAAGTGGGAGAACTTGCACAATTGGTGGCTGACTAAATACTTTTTTGCCCCACTGTATCTGAAGAATTGGGATGAATGTATTTATATGTATCCAAACCTCAAAATATAATGAAAAGATTGTGATGGTTTATAATGTTCCAATGAGTAAACGTCAGCTCATTCTCTATTTAGCAAATGCCAAAGGCAAATAACGATCTTTGTAAGTGATTAAAATAGCATCATTTTGTAAACAATATTTGGTAAATGCAATTCGGAGAGGACCATGCCAAAATATGAATCATCATATTCATTAGTGAAAAGGCAGTTTCTTCTCCCCTAGACTCTCCATTTTTCTTATTTCCCTTTTAAACAACTATTGGGGGCAGAAAAAGCAGCCCAAATCGATGTTCCTTAGGAGACCTTTTTCACACCACGAGCTTGGAGCAACATAAAGAAATTGGCAATTTACCTGACCCAATTGGCAGTGCTGAAGCATAACTTGATATTGCACAAATTGTTCCTTAAGTGCAATTATTGCTCCATCTCCCCTTTTCTTTATCTCATCCTGCCTTGATTTCTCAGAGAAGGGCAAGGGAGGGAAGGGAGATGACAGATGCAATTTTTTGCAAAATGAGATAATTATATAGGAGCCACATGGTGAGATTAGATCAGTAAGAAATTTCAACACAAGGACATTTAATAAGAATGAGACACAGGTTCGTGAAAACCCAGACAATGGAAAGGTCATCATCATCACATAATCTTGAGATTATGAAGCAAAATGCTTATGACCTACATAGCCTTCAGTACTGGCTGCAATAATTCTATTGTTATTGCAAACACAAATAATAGTGTTACTTTTATACAGATGTAGAGTTTTCCTTTCTCTCACAGGACTTTCCAGCCCAGTCTCCCTGAAGCACAACTATGGTAATTCAGCTGTGTTAAAGCATTCAAAAAACATTTGCTGTTCCATAGTCAATTTTGCTAAAGGACATGAAAGATTCAACAAGGATCTGATTCACAAAGAGGGGTTTTTCTTTGTTTTGTTTCTTTTTAATACTGATGGAAACATCAAATAAGAAAAACTTTTATTGCTATGATTGCTTTAAGACAACTTCTTCCAGTTACTTTTTCATATCTCATTCGTAAACGACTGTTATCTATACAAGGCAAAGAGCTTAAAGAAAGGACTGAATGTCATATAATGAATGGTTGGATTTTTGGAAGAAAAAAAAAGGGGGGGTGGACATATTAGCCCAAAAAAGTTGCTTGGAATGTATCTGAACAGAGAAATTAGACAGAGAAAGAAAAGCACAGACAAATTCTGCGTTCATGGGTACATCTCAAACACATGCAGGTGCTAAAAGTCTGTAGAGATTCTCAGTCATCCAGGTCATGGTTGTTCCAAAGGTGCTTTTTTTCCAGGAGGCAACTGGACTTCCTTGGTTTTTCTTTGAAGACTTCTTCAAAGAAAAAAACAAGAAAGTCCAGTTGCCTCTTGAAAAAAAAAGCACCTTTGGAACAACCATGACCTGGATGACTGAGAATTTCTACAGACTTTTAGCTATACAATTTGGGATGAACACCCTTTGAATGGTTTGGGAGTAGGAATGGATTCCAGAGGGGGGGGGGGGGGGAAATTGCAGACTACAGGAACCAGGAGCGCTACTCAGGTGACCCTGAGGACACAGCTAAATTTCCAAGTGCTTCAACGACCCTCTAAAAGGATGCAAATGACCAGCTGTCATTTCCATTCCCTGCTATCCTGTCAGAGCTGAAGAAGCTTCTTGGATGAGAAGCGAAACGTCTTCAAAGAAAAAACAAGAAAGTCCAATTGCCTCCTTTAAAAAAGCACCTTTGGAACATGCAGATGCTATTTCTCCAATATCTAAATTTTTGGTAGTCCCATTTTCATATTTTTGATAACATTGTTCACCCCATGGCTTCTTAAAAGAAGATAATAAACTGGATCTTTGGTTTGAGAAATCTGAACAAAGCAATTTGTTCAATGATAATTAAAAAAAACACTAAAAAATCCTTTGAACCCTAGAGATAGCTAAAAAAAAAAAGTCTCACAACCTTTAGAACATTTAGAGATTAAGATTGTACAAGCTTCAAGTCTTAAAAACTTTCTGAGACATTTATTCAGAATTTTTTTTTAAATATATGCAAGAACTGTATAATTCACCTTAGAAACAGCAGGGGGTGGGAATGTCAAATAGTTCAGTAAGATGAAAGCCATATTGCACTATTGTGATACAGGTCTTGCCCCTTTTATACATGTTCCGTGACATTATATGCATTCCCAATGGGGAAAGCTTGCAGCATGCTATTTTTTTTCATTTTCACAACCCAGCAGGAGCCTATGGATTCTTAGGCTTAGAAATGATCAAAATTCTTCAGGTGAAAAAAAAAAAAAGAATGGCAAAAGAACTGATCCTTCTGAGCAAATCTAAACAAAATAACCTCTAAAGCCTGGAGAGATAACAAACAAAGTTTAGTGAAAACCTCACTATCACGAAGGACTTTTTGGTTCTATGGACATGCTAAAGTCTTCTAAGGATCTTCTGTAGTGGTGAGCTTTCCCCACATCTTCAGCTTATGCGCGTATCAGGGGTGGGTTCTAACTTACCTTACTGCCAGTTCACTTCCTCCTGTGCCGAGTGGGCGCGCTTTGCGCGCGCATGCGCAATGCAAAAAAAATAAAATAATAATAAAAAAAGCTGAAAACAAGATGGCGACGCATGCACAGTGCCGGAAACTCGGCTTCTGCGCATGCGCAGAAGAAAAAAATAAATAAAAAAAATTCAAAAAAATTCAAAAAAAAGATGGCGGTGCCCACGGACCGGCACCGACCAATCATCGTGACATCATCGTGATGTCACCAGCGGGTCGCTACCAGTTCAGGCGAACCGGTCTGAACCGGGAGGAACCCACCTCTGGCGCGTATAGTCTCTGACACCCTCTGTATCCATCTAATGAATGGATACAGGCTGTGGAGGTAAAACTAGATAAATATCATCCTTTGCAGAACATATCTTGTAATGTAGAGGACAGCCAGTCCTCTCCCTTTTCTTGAATTTTGCCCCTGTAGGGCTGTCAAAGCAGCCATTCTAGTCTTGGAAACCTCTGAAAGGATGCAATCCAGATATTATATACCCTACTGTCAGTCACTCAGTTGTTTCCCTTCAGTTTCTGGTCGATAAAGGATTTGACAAAGGTTCTGGAAAGCATTTGTCAGCCAGGAAAGCTACACATTTTCCCCCTCAACCTCACATTATGATCCAACATGGAAAAGAAGTTCAGGGCTTTGAAAATGTGTTCCTGATTTGTGGGAGGACTTTTTTTTTTTTTTTTTACAAACCAGTGAATTTCATTGTCCACTTCACCTTGGGAGAGCTTTAGTAAAGACATGCCATAGTTTGCTTGCTATCTATAATGTTCATTGAACAAATCCTTTGCATTGTCACACAGTTCACAATATATGAATCCAGGAATTAGCTAGCTGGATCCAGAAAGTGATATTATCTCCTTCTAAACAATAGCTTACCTTGAGTTAAATCTCTGTAAGATACTCTTTTGATAGCCCAGTAAAATAATGGGAAGGACAGGGGGCATACAGTGAATTATTTGTATACAGCCTTCAACTCTGCCTTTGCCTGTAGAGTCTCCTAAGATAAATCTATTCCCCCCCTCAAAGAAATTTTAGAATTCCACAGACTAAAGGATATATTTTATAAAAAGAATGAGATGCTCCTTATCTATCCAGAGATCCCACTTCTTTAGAAGACCAGTGAGTGTTATTAGCATTGTTCCAGCAGACAAATAGTCACAGGACAAGGTGATAGCAGGTCACTTGACTAAGAGAGACTCCTGTTTTAATCAAGGGATGGAAGATAGCAATAACAATAGCACTTAGACTTATATACCACTTTACAATGCTTTACAGCCCTCTCTAAGCAGTTTACAGAGTCGGCATATTGCCCCCAGCAACCTGGGTCCTCCTTTTACCAACCTCGGAAGGATGGAAGGCTGAGTCAACTTTGAGCTGCTCAGAATCGAACTCCTGGCAGTGAGCAGTGAGTTAGCCTGCAGTACTGCATTCTAACCAGTGCGCCACCATGGCTCTTGCATGATCTTGTATGAAGTGACACAAAAATTAAAATGGAAAGTGGCATAAATTTACACGAGTTGTGACTGATCCATACTGTGATGCAAGCCACACAGATTTGCAAACATCTATCTACATATATGTCCTTTTGCAAACATCTATCTACATATATGTCCTATCTACTTATAATGTAGCTTTTTTGGGGGGCCTTTGTTCGAATCATGGTTAATGTCCAAGCCATGATAAGTCTAGAGAAACCTGGCAATTGTAATGCGAGGTGTGAAATTAATGGGTGCCTATTCTGTATTAAAATTTTACTACTGGAAAGCCACACATCTGTTCGAGATATAATCTTCCTTTAGCATTTTGATTTTGATTCCTATGATCATGGCCTTGCTTCCTAATTAGCAGTAGTTTAAATATCACATAGGGTTTATTTATTTATTTATTATTATTCTTTACAGCTACAAGGATGGTGATGAAATGAGATTTATCAAAGGAATAGTGCATATTTCACTGGCTACCATGGAGTGCATCCTCAGGAGTATAAATTTGTTCAGACATATTTGGCGCAGGCATTTGTTTCTGGACTGCAGTATACATTTCATACGCACACAGCAGGTTTTTCAAATATGATTCTCCCTCCAAGGATCTCACAGTGCTTTACAGACATTAATAAACGAAGCCTCAACAAACTGGAAAAATATGGAAAATGTAAGGGATAAGAAATCCATTTCAGCAGAGACAATACGATTTGTTACCTGCTCACAAAATTTTGTAGCTGATTCAAAATCAAAACTCAGGCACCCAACAAAGTGGCCCTTCATCACAGCATCAGTATGCATTTTACTTATAAACCATCCAGAATTGCTGGGATTTGGCCGGCATATAAATATAATAAATACTTCTGATCTACAGATACTATAAATTATTGTATTATGATTTTTAATCAATGCCACTGTCAGTATTTCACTTACACAAGAACTTCTTTGGAATGGGACACTCCAAAAAGCAATATAGGATAAACTATAGAAAGCTGCAGTAACAACTACACTAATTGTATGCGGTGCTATATCCTTTTATAGTGAATTAACATACCCACAAGTACTTCCTTTGGCTCTATCACAATGAAATAATAAATGAAGCTTTAACATACTGAAACTGGAAAGTATAATGGAAGTAGGCAATCGTGCCTGAAGTAGGAAAATAGTACAATATGTAGTAGCAGAATTTTTGTAAAGATTAATAGCATTCAGAATAAATCTACTCGCTACAATTCCACCATTAGGTTTTGCTCTACCTATTTTTCAGTAGGAATCCTGGATTCTGGAATATTAGTAACAAATTATGAATATGGCTACAAAGAAAACAAGCTCTTTCCACAATTGCAGTTCAGGAAATTTAAATAAATATATTTATTATGTACTTTCCATTTGAAAATATGCTAGCAACAAACAAAATACTACTTCTACAGTACTATTAAGCCAAAAAGGGAAAAAACATTATGAATTGACCTGCAATATTAATGTGTTGACTTGTTACTCTGTAAAAGTAAAAATAAAAAGGTGTAATGATATGTGGGAAAGACCTAGGGTGACAGAGTAAAGAGATTCTTGTTAAGGAACAGTCAGATAGGACAGTATAATCTGCAGATGCATAGTAGACAGAGCAAGAGGCTCATAAGGGACACCCCACACACACCCCATGTTCTTGAACTGTACATTTGATGGGAAGACAATTTTACTTTCTCTATCTATCTATCTATCTATCTATCTATCTATCTATCTATCTATCTCATCTATTACCTATCTATCTATCTATCTATCTATCTATCTCTCTCTCTCTCTCTCTCTCTCTATCTATCTATCTATCTATCTTGTAATGGTGTTACTTAATGCAATATTTAATCTAACGAATTGCAGCCTTAGTTTATTTGAATGAATGTAAATTTACTTCTTTGTCAAAGTTATATAGCCGCCCCTCTCACAAACAAGTGACTCTGGGCAGTGTAAACCGGGCTCAGAACAATGAACTAATAAATATTAAATTATTACAAATGTTAAAATTGTATTTATTTGTCAAATTTGTATAGCTGTCCATCTCACAAGAGACGACTCTGGGTGGTATACAAAAATCAAATAAAAACAACAATTAAAATATAATATTACATAGAAATAATTATCATAGAATCATAGAGTTAGAAAAGACCTTGGAGGTCTTCTAGTCCAACCCTCTGCCCAAGGCAGGTGTCCTCATACCGTCTCAGAAAAATGGTTTGCCCAGCCTTTTCATGAAAACCTCCAATGTTGAAGCACCCCAAATCTATGAGGCAATTTGTTCACTGCTTAATAGTTCTCACTGTAAGGAAATTCCTCCTTATTTCCAGGTTGGATCTCCCTCTGAGAGGTTTCACTTCCACCCATTGTTTCTTGTCTTCAGGGAAATAAATCGACACCCTCTTCCTCTTGTGGTAGCCCTTCAAGTATTGGAAGACTGCTATCATTTCTCCACTCAATCTTCTCTTTGTTAAACTCAACATGCCTAGTTCCTTTAGCTGTTCATCATAGGATTTAGCTTCAAGATCCCTTATGGTGACCAGAACTGGATGCAATATTCCAAATGTGACTCACCAGTGCAGTATAAAGCAATCTTATTGTTCCCTTAATCTGCGCTAACTAATCAAGTAGTAAAAAGAGATTGTATTGTACTGAGCTGTGGTGGCGCAGTGGTTAGAGTGCAGTATTGCAGGCTACTTCTGCTGACTGCTGGCTGCCTGCAATTTGGCAGTTCGAATCTCACCAGGCTCAAGGTTGACTCAGCCTTCCATCCTTCCGAGGTCAGTAAAATAAGGACCCAGATTGCTGGGGGCAATATGCTGACTCTGTAAACCACTTAGAGAGGGCTGTAAAGCACTGTCAAGTGGTATATAAGTCTAAATGCTATTGCTAATGCTATTGCTACTCGTGTCAGAAGCACTAAGGCCTTTCCAGGTTGAAAAGATCAGCCAGTGACATCATTGTTGTCCTGGGGACACCCAATTGGGGGCTCCTCAGGTCTCAAACCTGAGGTCTCAAATGCAGGCTTGCTGTTTGTCAACTCAACTTCCTAACTACACGAGCCACTGTGCTCTGTAAAGAGATGGTGAGAGATTTGTACTTTCAGACTTACAAGATTCTGTAAATGTAGCCTTATAATAAAGTAGAATTACTTGTGAACTGACAGGGTCTGTCTGGGATAGTGTCAGGGGAAATTCCAAATCATAAGCATAGCTGGTCCAAATGGAGGTGTGGGTGTACGCAGAGAAGGAGCAGCTGATTGCCTGTAGTCCGACAGCGGAGATGGTCAGAGACTCTGTCCGGATGCCAGACCTCTTTCAACATGTCCTTCCCAGCCAACGCACCAAAACTGTCAGGGGAAATTCCAAATCATGAGCATAGCTGCATTTAATAAAATTGAACAGACAGCACACCACAAAAATCTCACTTTAGGATTCAGAGGTTTATTAGAATTTAAAGCATAGCAAACATAAAGCACTTACATTAATCACATTGCAATGAGGGTCAATCAGACAAGCAGTCGCAAGAGACAGCTTGGGACCAGTTGGATCCTCTGAATGCAACCACCTTCTCAAGCACCTTCCCCAAAAAGGTGGTGGGTGGATGAAAATTGTCCAGTATGGTGCAGTCTAGCAATGACTTGAGGAAGGGGCAAACTAAGATCTCTTTAAGTGGTAAAGGAACAAGCCCCCCACTCAAAGAATTAACCACTACTCAAGCCCACTTGGATGATAACCCCGAAGCCCCTTTAACAAGCCAGAAGAGGCATGGACCTAAAGAGCAGATGGCAGAGATCAGAGTCTCAAGGATTCTTTCACTTCCTCCGACCCAACAGGTTCAAACCGGTCCCAGACAACTGGGCAAGATTCCTCCCCAGACATTTTCTCTGGACTGCAACAAAATTGGCATCCAACAATGAGCAAATCCAGGTGACTTTGTCCAAGAGATGTCAAGAAAATTCCTCTATATCCCTTCAAGAGATTTCCCAAGTCCTCTTTTCCCAAGAGGGCTCATGTCAATAAAGGTGGAACACTATTAAGATTATGCTGTCTATAGTGACTCTAATACATGTTGAGTTTGTCCTTTGTAGAGTGCCAGCTGCCAGATGCCTCTTCTCTCATTTCATTTACTCCAGATTCTCTGTGAACCATGGGGAGCAGTGGGATCTCAGAGGGGAGATGTTGCATGGATATGATCTGATCCAACATCTCTGTCACCCCCTTAAAAGGGATGGGGGGACAGAAGCACTTTCACACTTGGAAGAATGTAACCTTAACTCCTCTGTTCATGTTTCCTGTTTGGTCTTACCTCATAAAGCTGACACTAATCTTGCAAGATTGAAAGTACTTCTCTCTCCCATCCCCTTTAGCCTTGCATTGCCATATCTCCCAAGGTCATTCCTGCATACTATTACAAAATGTGAAGCTGAATCCCTCTGGTCCTAGTCTAACATGTTCTGAACTACACTTAGTGGTGGGCTGCAACCAGTTTAACAACCAGTTTGGTGATTGCGCGCTTCACGATCTAACGCACTTGCGCACAGCGTTCAAAATACAACAATTTGAAGCTCAGCTGCTTACCTTATAAGGCAGCCCCAGTAAGTAGAACAGTGGAGGCATGGAAATCAGCCGTGCTGCGCGAATCAGCTGAGCCAGAAAGAAGGAAATATAGGACAGGATAGCGCAGGGGCGGGTGGACGGGGCCAGCTGATCGTCGGAACTACCGGTTTGCCCGAACCGGTCCAAACCGACAGCAGCCCACCACTGGTTTAATCCCTGAATAGGGAGACAGCTGATCGTTGGAACTACCAGTTTGCCCAAACCGGTCCAAACCGGCAGCAGCCCACCAGTGACTACACTGCATTTTTATCGTAATACTCTTGGAAATTAATCTACCCTGCCTGATGTTAACATTTTAGGGATTGAACAAAATCAAGTCTGATCTCTTCTGCAAGGAAGACAAATGGATAGAACTTCAGAGGATGGAACTCAAGAAGAAATCCTGTCTTCCCTTTTTAGCAAAATCATTGTTGAATTAGTTTTTGAGACTAAACTCTAAGGTCTACTTTCAGCAAATCTCTTCAAGGTAGCTAGTTTTCCCTTTGGGCACCATTATTCTCTTGACATCTTTTCTTCAAGGTATCTGCAACATTCAGGTTTTGGTTTCAATTTGGTTTCAATTTTAAATTTAATTTAATTTTAATTGGGAAAAAAGAAACAAGTCTAGATCCACAGATTCAATGAAAAACTCCATTAATTAGTTTGTTGCTTTGTAACTCTGTAACAAACAAGTGAAAGTGAACATATCCTAATAGTTTGAATCTTCAAGTTAAAGTCATTATTCATGTAACAAAGCAAAATAATTATAATATTTCAAATACTTTTCTCATTTTAAAAATATTTTGATACTATTACCAGATGAATATTAACCAATGAAATGATTAAAAATGCTAAGACTGGCAAAATATCTAAAGCTTTGAAGAGAATGGATTTTACTATAGTGAAGATAGCCTTAGGCTCTGCAAATCAATTTCTTCCTACAATTGTGTTGAAGTGCTAGTTTATCCCCCTTGTTAAGTAAGTTGTATCGTAACCATCTGCAGAATATTTTTGAAGTTTCTGCTGACCCAGTTCAAAATAATAATGCAAAATTATTTTGCTGGGATATGGATTTGGGGAAAAGTAGATATCCTATCTAGACAGAATTGTGTATACACATTTAAATAGACTCTAGTTAAGATGAAGAGCTTGAAATCAGTGAAAACAACTGTGTTGTTGCAGTGTATCATCTTTTTTCCATCCCTATTTCATGTAAGAACACAATTTTGCATAGTTCACGTGGTGTCCGTTTTATCAACCCCTAAATAATAAATGTAGCTAAGAGAGTACAAGCAGTCTTGATTAGCCAAAGGAATTCGGAAAACTCAAATCATATTGTAAACTAGTAAGTAAACTACTTACTCTGGCCACAGAGTAAGTAAACTCTGTGGCCAGGAAAAAAAACACAATATTCCTTGTGTAAAATTATTGATGAGCTATATACAGAAATTAAGAACAAAAAAGATAGGAAATGAGGTACTTACAATAAAGAAGCAAAATGTTAGTAAACAAGTAACCTTAGTAAACAAGAAACTAATGATAAAGCAGTCCAATTCTGTCTAATTCCACCAAGGATGGGAATTTTCCCAGAAATGGGAAGCTTCATTAGTGTCATTCAGCAGACCTGGGGCACACCCTGGAACTGTTCTTTATAGTAACGGAGGTGATCAGTGTTTGACAGAGCCAAAATTGACCCCATTGTGTACTATTTGTTGCAGTATTTGCTTTATCCCTTCCCTACAGGAGCATCAGACCCAGTATTGAGGGACTGGAGAAATTACAGAATCTGCTGATGGGTAACTTATGAACCTCTTGGTCATGCCTTTGATGACTAATTTGAATTTCCAGTTTTCCCAGTGCTCTTGGTTGTTTGGCTGCTAGGCAATTTCTGCAAGTTTGCAAATTACACCAGTGTCCTTGGTTATTAGGAAACAAAAGAAGCTGGTAGATACGTAGAGAGATGGTAGCATAAATCTACAAGCATGGTTGAGAATTTTATTTGTTCCTGATCAAATGCACGCTGTTATTTTCACTCCATTTCTCTTACTAAGATTATCTGAATTTTATTTCTGTCTGCTAGGTTATTAGCTATCCCATGGCATTTTGTGTCATCTATAAATCTTTATATAAATCATTAATAAAAATAGTGAAGAGTACAAGGCTGAGGACTGTTCACATAGGGAAACATTCTGACTGATTTCTCCAAACAGAACAATGGTAATCTGAACACTCCAGCTTATGTGCTCTGCCATCTCTTGCAGCCCAGAGTAAAATCTTTAAAATACTGCCCTCTTTGAAGGCCCAAACTGTGCCAGCTGATAATTTTTGAACCTTGAAAAAATTTCCCGGAGAACTGATGTTCTAGTAGACTATCAAACAGTCTCCAGTTCATTGAAGGTGCAAGTTGATTTAGCCACCATTAGTATGCATTAACGTTGAGCAATTTATGCATTAATAATCATAAATAAATCCAGCCCAAGCCAGAAATTTATATAACTGAGTATGTGAGGGAGATGACTCTACAGTTTTCAAAACTGGAGCAGCGAAACAGTTGGTAACCAACTCAGTCTAAAATAAGAGCAATCTTATCTTGTCTTCTAAAGACTGTCTTCAGCGTGATTGCGGATAGCAAGCATCGCATATTATTATTCTCCAAGTAATAGAGTGCTTTGATCTGGAATGATATACATTCCGAGTTTCGAGAGATCACATTTTGGATAATGTTTCTTTTACAAAGCTGCAATAATGATCTGAACTACCTCCCTCCGCCCCTCAATCTCATAGAGGTTGCTGCCAGAAATGAACAGTAGTAACAAGTAATGAAAAACAACGTATAACTGCAATAGCCGCAGGCAGAAAAGACAAACCTGTCTTTGTCCTATATTCTGTGAAAGATGAGAGAAAACTAAGCAGCTGTTAAAAATTCAGTGGTGTTAATCATATTCGGCTCTTAGAAGTTTTTCTTCAACTGGCCTTTTCAAAGTGCCTCTATTAAAAAGAAGCATCCCTGAACAGAATGGAGGGAATAAGTGTAGTACTGCAGATAGAAAGACCAAGATAAGTCTCAACTTACACTCAGGAAAAAGCTTGGCATTCCTGACTCACAGTGAAGAGACCAGAATCTATCCCTTCTCCATACTTCATTGTATCTTCTTTTTTGTTTTTATTGCAAAAGGCACCTTTCAATTCAATGATGGACATGCAGCTAGAGGAAGCTCTCTTGCATCCTGCTTTGGGGACAGAAAATGTCTCTAAAAATCTGAAGTTCAGTAGCTCAAGTTTTCTTCACAATATCCTTTGCCCAACACAGGGGGAAAATAGTTCCTTTTAACCAAACATCGGGTTTTTGAAAAGCTGCTATATCTTACTTATTTCAAACTGAGCCATTTCTAAATACGTTTTATTACAACTACAATATATTGTTGCTGGTAAAATGCAAATGCATATACTGTGTACTAGAGCCATAAGCAGACAAAGAACAGGGGCACCTAAGGGACCAAAAATACTTTTAAATACTTTCCCCACTACTATAGAATTGTGTCTGTAACTAACTAATACGGTGATTCACTAATATTTTGTAACTGACACATCTCAGCACAGGAACTGTTGTCCTTGCTCAGTACATGTGATTCATTTTAATGTACTTCTCCCTTTCCCTTTTTAAAAGAAACTATCATAGATACTCCTCATTAAAAAAAGAACATTCTGTTTTATGTTCTCTGGCCTCGAAAAGTTTAAGAAACACTGGTCGATGTGCAATGTCGATTACTGTATTGGGTAAGTAAAGAAGACTCTGCAAAATGGAAAAAAAATGAGCAGTAAAATGCCAAATATTTCAGAGTAATCAAATGTAATGGAGGAAACACGTTTTCTGTAGTCCTCTGATGGGAGAAAAAAAGTTAGAAATGACAATGGCAGAAGATATGGCTCTTCAAATGTTCAAAATAAACAACACTTATCCCTAAGTAGATAAATATCAAAATAAGATCTTTTTCTCTATATACTGACAAGCTGCACAGTATACTACAGAATCAAAGTGATATAAAGTATTAGCTAACTATGTGGCAATTCTGTACATGGTTTAAAGTAAAACCAAAACAAAACTGTTACCAAAACCAGTAATAAAAATACCAAAGCCTTACATTCTGGAACACTTCCTTGTATTTTTACTGGACTAAATCTATTCTTACTGCTAAGGAAATTGGGGATATATATCTTCTGTTTTCCCCACAGCTAGCACTGATTGGAGAAAATGGGAGGGACACTGTCAGACTGAGGAAGGCCAAATAAAATTCTGACTGTAAGAATGAGAAACCTGCAGACCTTCTGACCACAATGCCTCCCATAATTTTTTATCATTGCCTGTCTTGGCTGACCCTGATAGGAGCAGGAATCCCAACTGCAGAGAGAGGACAGATAGGTTCACAGCCTGAAGAGTCCCCCATATACAGTTGCAAGAAAAAGTATGTGAACCCCTTGGGATTACGTGGAGTTTTGCATGAATTGGTCATAAAATGTGCTCTGAACGTCATCTAAGTCACAACAATAGAAAAACACAGTCTGCTTAAAATAATACTACACAAACATTAGATGTTGCCATGGTTTAATTGAACATAACATGTAAACATTCACAGTTCAGGGAGGAAAAAGTATGTGAACCTTTGGACTTAATAACTGGTTGACCCTCCTTTGGCAGCAATAACCTCAACCAAACGTTTCCTGTAG
>QLTV01003274.1:1269866-1284319 GCA_003457575.1 Thermophis baileyi
CCTACCTTTCAATTACTACTTCAGCTTCACCCACCACAATACACGAGCACACAATAGATACAAACTTAATGTAAACCGCTCCAAACTCGACTGCAGAAAATACGACTTCAGCAACAGAGTGATCAATGCCTGGAATTCACTACCTGACTCTGTGGTTTCTTCCCCAAACCCAAAAAACTTTAACCTTAGACTGTCTACTGTCGACCTCACCTCATTCCTAAGAGGTCTGTAAGGGGCGTGCATAAGCGCACCAGCGTGCCTACCGTCCCTGTCCTACTGTCCTATTGTCCTCATCTATCTGTATTCACTTTGATTATGTTTATGTTTATACCTATACCTGCTATCTTGTACATGTTTGACAAACAAACAAATAAATAAATAAATAAAAAACCATCTGGATGATTTGGGGCCAGCCACTGTCTTTCAGTCCTAGGAAGAAGGCAATGGTAAACTTCTTCTGGAAAAGTTGCCAAGAAAACTACTTGGATTCATTCAGGCCAGGAGTCAACACTGACTTGAAGGTGCAGATGTGTGCCTATGCATACAACACACACACACACACACACACACACACACAAGCCAGGGGTGGGTTCCTCCCGGTTCGGACTGGATCGCCCGAACTGGTAGCGACCCGCTGGTGACATCACTGAAGTGGATCGGCCGGTGCCGGTCCGTGGGCGCCGCCATCTTTTTTTGTGAATTTTTTGTGAATTTTTTACTGTTTGGAAGTTTTTTCCTCTTCTGCTGCTTGAAAAAGGGCCCTCCCGCCCGCCCCTGGGTTTATACTGACCTTTATTCCTTCGCCCAAGCACAGCTGATCATTTCCTCAGCTGTGTTTCAGGCTGATTGCAGCTACTGAGCATGTGCGGAAGCAAAATTGCGTGAGGGAACGCGTGCGTGCGCATGAGCGGAGCGTGAGGGAACACGCGCATGCGCACGAGCGGAGTGTGCGTGCGCAAAACGTCGTGATGTGAACCGGTGGGGAAGGTAAGTGGAACCCACCCCTGACACAAGCATTTGTTTTATTACTGAGCTATGATCCCATCTGAAGGGTCTAAGAACACTGGCTAGCAATTTTAATTACAATCATAAAATAAATTGAAATTCTGCAAATTAAAGGGCTGATCACAATCTTGTTGTGAAAAGGCACATATACACATCTTTCTCCTCTTCTTTTTTTAGAAACTACAACTTTCATTGAATCATTTATTGTGACTTTTCTTAATCAATAATTTTGATACAGATAAGCAGGCTTTCTGAAACTTATTGGGCTAAAATGCAAACAGCAATATGATGGAGAAATAGTAATCTGAGAACATTTAGGATTCTTTAGAAAACTGCCTGTCCTAGAGACCCGGTTTTACCTAGAACAAGTATAACAGGTAGTCCGTGACTTACAACCATTCACTTAGTGACCATTAAAAGTTACAATGGTACTGAAAAAAGTAACTTATCACCATTTTTCACACTTATGATGTTGCAGTATCCCCATGATCACGTGATCAAAATTTGGCCACTTGGCAACTGGCATATATTTATGACGATGCCAATGTCATAAATAAAAGAGCCGAGGTGGCGCAGTGGTTAGAGTGCAGCACTGCAGGCTACTTCAGCTGACTGCTAGCTGCAGTTCGGCGGTTCAAATCTCACCGGCTCAAGGTTGACTCAGCCTTCCATCCTTCTGAGGTGGGTAAAATGAGGACCCAGATTGTTGGGGGCAATATGCTGACTCTGTGAACCGCTTAGAGAGGGCTGTAAAGCACTGTGAAGCGGTATATAAGTCTAAGTGCTATTGCTATTGCTAATGTCCTGGGGTCATGTGATCACCTTTTAAGAACTTCTGACAAGCAAAGTCAATGGGAAAGCCAGATTCACTTAACAACTATGCTATTAAGTTAACAACTAGTGTGTTCACTGTGGTATGAAAGGTTGTAAAATGGGGCAAAACTCACTTAACAACCGTTTTGCTTAGCGATGGAAATTTTGGGCTCAATTGTGGTTGTAAGTTGAGGACTACCTGTACTTATGCATAGAACTTCAATACTAAACAGACCTAGGCAAACTAAGAAGTTGAACCCCAAAAGACTTGATAACTTGAACCCCAAAAGACTTGATAAAAAATCCTAAGTGGTCAGGTACTGCAGTATAGAAAACAATTAGCAACTAATTATTCAAGGGAGAATGGTGAAGTTCAATGCACACTATCTTTTTCTTCCAACCCCAAATAACTCATCACTCCCTTTTACAGTTTGTGAAACTATAATAGGGATGTAAATATTACTAACCAAACCATCTTACCTAATATCAAATTATCCTCCTCTTTGAATGAACATCAGCACTTTTAACTGGAAGTATAAGAGATATTTTTCTCCACTGAAAGCCTTGAATGCTGGCATGCCTTGGGTAGATAAGGAACAGTGCATTCCCATCTAGAGGTTACTAAACTAAACACAGCCTGGATTTTGGCCCTTGACATTTGGTGTAAGGCCCTGGAATACCAACAGGCATATTGAGTTGAACTAAGGAGCAGGTTGAATGATTATTTATACTGTAATTAAGCTCAGAAGTTTAATTTCAAAGAGAAGAGAGGCAGTTTGGTCTAGTGGTTCAGGCACCAGCCTAGAAACTACTGGACTGTAAATTTTGGTCTGCCTTAGGCATGAAAGCCTGCTGGGTGTCTTTGGACAAGTTTATTTCTCCCTCTTTCTCTGTTTAACCCACCTCACAGGTTGTTGTGAGGAAAATAGGATGTATTTTCATCAGTCACCTTGAATTATTTATAACAGGGGTTCCCAACCCCTCGTCTGTGGTCTGGCACTGGTCCATGGCATGCCAGAAACCAGGCAAACAAGTGAAGCCCCATCCACAGGGATGCAGGCAGCATGCGAAACCCCCCCCCCTCTGGTCTGCAGAAAAAGCTCTCTCCACGGAACCTGTCCCTGGTGCCCAAAAGGTTGGAGGCCACTCATTTATAATAAAGGTTATTTAAGGGATTTATTTATTTAAATATAAACTCATTTATAATAAAGGTTATTTAAGGGGTTAAAAAAACCTGAAGAAGAATGAAGAGGAGGAGTTTGGAGAGACTAATTGTTGCTGTAAAATGACATATTAGCATCAGAGGTGGGTTCCTCCCGGTTCGGACCGGTTCGCCCGAACCAGTAGCAACCCGCTGGTGATGTCACAGAGCCGGTTCGGTTGGTGCCGGTCCGTGGACACCGCCATCTTTTTTTTGTAATTTTTTTTCTTCTGCGCATGTGCAGAAGCCGAGTTTCCAGAACTGCGCATGCGTCGCCATCTTGTTTTCGGCTTTTTTGGGGGGGGAAATTTTTTGGGATTTTTAGGCACTGCCCATGCGCGCACCCACAAGGCGCGGCCACGCAGCGCAGGAGGAAGCGAACCAGCAGCGAGGTAAGTTAGAACCCACCCCTGAATAGCATGTATGCTCTGGAAAGAAGGCTGCCACCAAAGAGACTACTGCCCAGCCTTCCATTTTTTAAAGAAGTGAATCAATCCTGGGAAAAGACAATTTGAGTATATTAACAAACAGAAATACTCGCAAGTGTTCTTCTGCATCAAGAGCTTGAATGTTTTAATTCCCATAACAGCACAAGAATGGGCCTTGAATAACCTGTTAAGGAAGGTTTTAAAAATTTAGCAGTGGAAAATTAAATTGTTTAAAAGGCCAATTAAAATCCTCAGATTCATTAGAAGAACAATGCATACAGTCATTCTGAGAACACTTAGGGTTCTTCAGAAAACTGCCTGCAAACAGACAAACAAATAAGAAACAGGGTAGCCAGTAGTGATCCTAAAGTTTGGGTCATGTGGTAATCCTGATGCTCTGTAGCATTTTCATGATTTTTGACAGATCTTTGAACAGATCATCTGTTTTCTCCTGTTATCTGCATTGTGGCTGCATTGTGTTTGAAATCATTTTTTTCACAACAAGAAAACAAAAAATAGTAACAAGGCAGAGATTTACAATACCTGAGGAGGTCCTTTCATAATAACCAGATGTTTGAAAAACAGAAAAGAAAAGAAAAACTACCTTCCTCAACCCTTTTACAATTGTCTTATAAGCATTAAAAAGTATCTTTGTGCCATTGCTACTGAAAATACAAAACAGGCTTGTTAACATTACATACAGAAGGCCTGTCCATTTTGTAGTTTATATTCCCCAGAACGAATCTTTATAATGACCCAATCTAGCAATCCAGGCTTAAGGAATTAAGGGTGAGCACATCTGCTGACAGAACCAAATAATTTATGGTGGTTGAAGCAAAAGAAGGTAAAAGTAAAGAAGACTCTGCAAAATGGAAAAAAAAATGAGCAGTAAAATGCCAAATATTTCAGAGTAATCAAATGTAAGGCAATACACATGGTGGCAAAACTTTGAATTTATGTATACACAGATAGGACCTGACATGCGTGTGACTGATCAAGAAAGAAATCTTAGCTTTAGATTATTTTTTAAGATGTTTTTATCCTGCCTTTATTATTTTTATAAATACCTCAAGGCAGTGAACTTACCTAATACTCCTTCCTTTGCCTATTTTCCCTAGAACAATAATCTCATGAAATGAGTAGGGCTGACAGAGAGTGACTGGCCCAAAGTTACCCAGCTGGCTTTCATGCCTAAGTGCCTTAACCCCTAGACCAAACTGGCTCTTAAAACTGTGGTGGACAAATTGATAAACCCTTTGGTGAAGCTGCTGTGAAAACCATGCTGCAGATCATTAAGAATGGAATAAAAAACAACATTGCCAATATTTTTCTAGACTATAAATCTAAGCGAGCACATTTAGAATATTTGTGAATAGATCTGAGCACAATACCTTAAAATGGAACTAGAAAAGTTGCACAGAGCTAGGCAAAATCAAATAAACAAGTAGCTGGTGCAACTGACTTATAAATTTGTGGCTTTTACCTTCAAATCATAACAATGGTTTACTCCAATCCAGAGTATATGTCAATGGGATTTTCACATTTTGCAATTCTCCAAAACCATTTTCTCAGTCAGAAGTGGCTATTGTAATTTCAAATTATAATCTACTGAACACATTGTATGGGGATATTTAGTTTTGTTTAGTTTTCTCCTTTCAAAAAATTTAGAATTCTAGTCTAAATGTTGAAATGTCCATTTTAAACTCTGCTACTCTTCTGCTCACAATATTGTCATTTTAAATTTCACAATAAAAAATATTTCCATTCGGTGTATCTGTGATCTAAAATTATACAACCTGTTTGGGAATATTCAGGGTGAAGAATCTGGTAATTTCTCATCTGATAAATCCCTACAATATGTTGAGGAATAAAAATTCTAAATGTTGTCATATTTCTGCCCGAACAGAGATTAACCACAAAGGTAACAGAAGCTCACTCAGATCTATATTTCAAACCACCACATTTATCATTCTTAATAACAATATCTTGGCAAATCAAAAGCAGAAACATTCCTTGAGGCTAGATAGTTCTTGAAAGCCCTAACAAAGATAGGAATGGCAATTGCTGGGCAATCAAGAGTTAATGGAAAATAATTTATCCAACTCAATTGTTTTTCAGGTAAAATAAAAGCACCTGCTGGTTTAATGATATACATAGTGGCTTATTTTCAGATTAGATATAAATTCTAAACAAGGTTATGAATATCAAGGGCAATTATCTGAAATTACTTCAAGAAGCCTGCAAATCATGTGACTGATGGACCAATCCACTGGGCAGCAGAAGGAGCAGGCAATGTAATTGGTTTCCTTTTCTGCATTAGAAGATACTCAGCTTTACTGTTACATTCATGTTATGCTGATAGACACACTTACAAGACACTACACTTAAGAGAATTCACTAGCAGCCAGTCTCTGCATGACCATCAGTGGAATGACTCTACCTACCAGTAATGTTAGTGGGAGTATCCTATGGAGTCCAAAGAGTAAGTGCTATGTTAGTGGGAGACTCACATGACTTCCATAGGTGATTTTGATAAGTGAAAGAAATGTAGACTGGTGCAATATAAGTTCAGATCCCAGTTCAAATATGCATCAGTGCTTTCTTTCTCTATTTCTCACCTCTTGGAAGGCAGGGTTCCTGCAAATAGAGACAATGTGTTCCCGATGATTGGTGGAAGGGAGTTATTGTTAAACTTCCCAAGAAAGGGAATCTGAGCAACTGTAATAACTGGCAAGGTATCACTTTTCTTTCTGTACCTGGCATAGTGTTCTCAATCATTCTTCTTAGGCACCTGCAAGGAGCAATTGATAAAATGCTGTGGGAGGAACAGGCTGGGTTTCATCATGGCTGCTCATGTCCTGAACAAATTCTCACACTACACAACCTTATCAAGCAGTGTATCAAGTTCCAGCGACTACTTGTCATAAATTTTATAGATTTCAGGAAGGCTTTTGATAGTATATACCGGGATTCCCTGTGGAACATCTGTAGAAGACAGAAAACCCCTGATCAATTTATTAACATCTTCAAAAATCACTATCATAACAGCAGCTGCTATGTAAAGATTGATAGTGGAGCCACCAACTTTTTCAACTTCAATACTCGGGTTAGACAGGACTGTATTTTGTCACCCTTTCTGTTTCTCCTCACCATAGACTTTGCTATGCGGAATGCAATGAATAGGCCAAAGGCTGAAATTCCTTGGAAAAATCACACAAGGCTCACAGACCTTGATTTTGCCAATGTTGCATTGTAGTCAGAAACTAGTGCTTCTTTGCAGGTCGTGACTACCAACTTAGATACTGAAGCTCAAAAAGTAGGACTGTGTATTAGTGCAGATAAGACCAAAGTCATGTTGATTGAGAATCACCCAGTGGTGAGATTCAAATAATTTAAAAAATGGTTCTCTGCCCTAATGACCGGCTGGGTGGGCGTGGCCAGGTGGGCAGGACAGCACTCATCCTCCTGCAGCACTCTGCCAGTCAAAACGGGGTGCGGGGGTTAATTACAAAATGTGGGCTTTGCTTTGTGACATCCAGATAGTGAGCAAGGGGTGTGAACTGCACAGAAAACACACTTTTGTTTGGTTATGAAGAAATATCCCCAAAGTCAGATGTACACTAAATGTAGACTGACTTTTAGCTACACATCTCCCCAGCAAACAGCAAATTTTGAAGCTCCAGATAAAGAGTATTTATTTTGATGAGTAACCACAGTTTGCATNNNCAGCAACTGATCAACACTGTCAGGGTAAGCCACTAGTTGAAAATAAGAGCAAACAACTCCACTCCCTTCTAGTACTGATGATGTTACCTAGTTTGGTAATGAAACATCTGCAAGAAAACCATCAAGCTCAGAGAGCACCAAGGTACCCACAGTTCAACCCTAAGCTACAAATATTCTCTTCTATTGATAAACTCTTTTTGGTTAGAGGGACTCAGAGCCTGCCTTATATGAGATGGCTCCCAGTGGATTTCATTCTAAATTTTGATATGATTTCTGTAAATAAGGTATGTAGAATTATAATGGCTGAGTATTTGATCCTTCATACATCAAAAAAATACAAAGCTAAGGGATAAACAAATAAAAAAACAGATTTGAAAAAAGAAAAGGCTCAGGAAAGAAAAAGAGTGAAAGTGTAAGAAAGAAAAAGGAAAAGAAGGAAAACTGAAAAAGAATGACTTCCAACTTTCTTTGGTACAGATATGAGTAAAAAAATATATCAAACTCTTACTCTAAGATAAACATTTGTCTACATTATTTCCATAATCCCTTATTTAATCATCAAAGCCCAGATCAACTTTTAATTTCAGTTTTTCACAAAAAGTCCAGTAATGGTTCATATCACTTTAATGACTATTTGTTAAGGAAACCACAACTGATTTATTTAATTGCACCAAACTCTAAATAAAACAGGAATGGAAAATCCTAAGCTCTAGTGTAGACCCAGGCTTCTCAACTTTGGCAACTTTAAGGTGCATGGACTTCAATTCCCAGAATTCCCCAGGCAGCATGAAGTTCACCCATCTTAAACTTGCCAAGACTGAAAAACGCTGATCTACAGATAGGGATTTTTCCATTCCTCTTTTACTGGTTCCTACTTACTTATGAGCAATCATAATGCAAAATCCCTATTCCCAACTCAACCCACAGTAATGATCATGCAAAATCCCCATTCCCAACTCACCCCACAGTAATAATGCAAAATCCTCATTTCCAAATCACCCCTCAGTAATGATAATGCAAAATCACTCTAGAGCAGGGGTTTTGGGCCTGGAAAGCCTTCTGTACCACCCTGAAAACCAAAACGGGCCGCGGGGGGGCTTCTGAACCTACCTGGAAGCCAAAATGGGCCGCAGGGGGGCTGCGATGTCCCCCCGCTCCCCATTTTGGGCCTTGACGGCCTCCTGCACCAACCTGGAAGTCAAAATGGGCTACGGGTGGCCACACAACGCCCCCCCCATGCCCCATTTTTTGGGCCTGGATGGCCTCCTGCACCAACCTGGAAGTCAAAATGGGCCACGGGGGGACTCCTGGGACTGGCAGGGTGGGGTCAGCCAGAGGTGGGATTAGCCTGTTTTCCGAACTGGGCAAAAAGTTAACAACCAGTTCGCCTGAACCGGTACGAACCGGCTGAAGCCCAACTCTGGAGTCACCCTCCAAACAAATTAATTAAAATTGGCCAACAGCCAATAGAACATGTCTAACAGTTTATATACCTAGGTAGCATCTTGTCACAAGATGGCAGCATAAATGCAGATGTCAAACACAGAATTGGTCTGTGGCACAGAAGCCTTAGGAATAGATCATACTCCGCTTACGACCTATTTGGTCAGCTCCAACAATGGAAAAAAAGACCAACTTATAATATTATAAGACAATCATTGTACCAACAGTAATCTACGTCAGTGAAACATGGGCATTAACAGCACACACAGCACAGAAGTTCAATGTGTTCCATCAACGTTGCCTATGGAGAATTCTCGGTGTCACTTGGTGTGACTGTGTCACTAACGAGGAAGTTTTCCAGTGGAGTGGATCCACTAAGTTACAAGCCATTGTGACAGAATGTTGAATGCGCCTAGCTGACCATATTCTTCTTTTGTGATACCCAAAAAACACTGTACGATGGGAGCTGCCAGAGGAAAAATGGAGATGGGGATAGACCATGCAAAACTTGGTGTCAGATGTTTAAAGATGACTTATGGACAGTGGACATCAAATGGGAAGATGCCAAAGACGCTGCTGCAGATAGGATTCATTGGAAGAAGCTTGGTGTCCTTTGAGTTTTGCATGAAAGGAATCAATGATTATGATGGTGTTCTTCAAAATTCTGTTGTGGAACAACTTTCAAATTGAAGGAGATGACCAGGCTGAGCCCGAGGAAGGGGTCAAAAGCGTCATAAGTCATGAGTCTCTGCACGCCCGCACGAGATCTAAGTCCAGATCAACTTGAATGCCTTCTTAATTCCCACACATTTCCCTTGACTTTTAGTAGCTCATATTTTTGTAGAGAGCTTAAGCTTGCAATAAATCTTTATACTCATTTGAATTGCCTGAATCTCCTGATTTCCCCGGTGCTTGATATTGACTTCATATTCAGAGCCAAAGCTATCATGTTCCCTGACCATTCATTATATACCACAACTATATTTATTTGATGCTTTCTAAACTTCAAAGATTAATATGTGCATCAGACGGGGATAACCATTTACAGATCTGGGTACTGGGAAAGACTCTCATTCTAACAACAAATGAACAAATGGATCAATACTACAGCCTCCCATGAATAAACTGGTTTGCATTAAAGCCAGCTTAAGAATCCCTTTCTGAATTTAAACTCTTTCCTCCACTTTGGCCATTGTGATGGCTTGTTGTTGGGCCCAGATATTGTTTACTATGGGCCCAATAGGTAGATTTTACCCCCCACACATATACTGTTTTTTTTTTCCTGTCACTTGGGCTAGAAGGGGAAAGTGACAAAATTCCTGTCAATTTCACCAGGTCAAAAAAGGTCCACCTTTTTACTGTTCCCTCACTAAATTTATTATTTAAAAAATCAGGTCCCATCTTCTTCACAGTATAAGGAAATTTAGGCATCTTCACTGATGGCGCAGTGGTTAGAACACAATATTGCAGGCCAATTCTGCTGACTGCCGACTGCCAGCAGTTCGATTCTCACCGGCTCAATGTTTACTCAGCCTTCCATCCTTCCAAAGTCGGTAAAATGAGGACCCAGATTATTGGGGGCAAAATGCTGACTCTGTAAACCACTTAGAGAGGGCTGTAAAGCACTGTAAAGCGGTATATAAGTCTAAGTGCTATTGCTATTTCACTGTATCATAAGTTAACTTTTAAAAAAACAATGAAAGTATGGGTCTATTGCAGTGGTTCTCAACCTTTCTAATGGCGTGACCCCCCCGTGACCGCCCGCCACCACCGCGACCCACCACCGCCGCGACCCCCTCCCAGTGCGGGATGATGTGACAAAGAGGGCGTGGCACCAGGGGCGAAATGCTCCCGGTTCGGGCTTGCCTGCGGGTCGCCGGACAGCTGATAGCGTCGGAAACGGGAGACTTTGCCCGGACTCTGCCATTTGGATTCTTTTACCCTCTGCGCATGCACAAAGCGTTCTGCGCATGCGCAGAGGGTAAAAGAACCCAAATGGCGGCGTCCGGGCGGGTGGGCGCAGTCTCCCGCTTGTGTCGCTACCGGCTATCCGGCGACCCGCAGGCACGGCCGAACCGGGCTAATTTTTTTTTAAAGTTTTATACTGTCCCATCTATGAACTTATAAAGGAAGAAAAAAGATCCCAGTTTTTCGCTATTCCACTCATAAACGTAAAACTTGTAAACTCTTGAGCTGACACACAGTTCAAAAGCACCACTTTTGACAAATAACAGAAAAAAAATGTGTAGAGGTTGCCTTCCTGGTGAGCTGAGGATAGGTAGAGAACAAGGTCAAGTGTTTATGGCTTCAAGGAATGGCCAGTGGCCTGTACTCAAGCTGGTCAGGCACAGAAAAATTGAGAATCATCCAGTGATGCTAAATCCATCATAGTTAAAGAATTTCAGATACTGGCAGATCAGATGCAAAAGAGAGTTGGAGGGGGAGAGGGAAGAAATGGAAGAAAATTCTTCCTGATTATTAGCAGCAGGCTGCCCCAAGAAATTACACAAAGTTGTCACATCTTCCTGACATGATCTACTCAGAGGAGAGGACAGTGATTAAATGGCTCATAATAATGATAAAATAAATAAAAGATTTTAAATAAATCTTAACAATTAACAATTCTGGTCCTCAGAAGTTGGCAAGAACATTCTGGCCCAAGATACTAGGCAGGCAGGGCAGACCTACAGGAGGCACAGGCGTCTTTCCTCCCCTCTGTGCAGTGACTCTCCTGTCAGTGCTAATTATCTGTGCAGTTGTAGACACAAAGAAGGAATCAGATCAGATGAACTTTTCACCACGCAAACAGCAGGAGAGGAGAGGCAGGAGGAAGAAAGCAGGGAAGAATCTTTATGGATTGGAGCTCCTGCAAATATTGAAAATTAAGCCACATAGAAAGGTAGAGGTGGGGAATCCATTTTAAGAAAAATTACACCCACTCCCTATCTGGCAGAGAAAGGCAATCGAAAGCAATTATAAGGGCCCCTCAAAGTTTCCACAGGAGGTGTTGGATGAATGGTACACCAATCAGAACAGACTGGATTCATCAGGACAACAAGAAGCTTCAAACAATGGTTCCTGCCAAAGAGAAAGGGAGAGTGAGATGAAAGAATCCAAATGGATACAAACAAGAAAGCCTGCAGAGTCCAGTCAAACAAACAAGTGACATTGTTTGTGCAGTGGGCTGGAATAACAACATTTGATACCAGAGACATACTTGCTGCACTTTAACTATTGTGCCACTGAGAAGCTGCTGTCATACAAGAAAGAACACAGCTATTACAATTTGGGAAGCAGGATTCCATTCAAACCCCATAAAATCCAACAAATTGGGGTGATTTTGTAGTTTTTATTAAGCATTTGCAAACAATTCCATTTGGTATTGCGAAACACATATTGAAAACCACATGTGAAGGAAGTCATTCATTCAAGAGCTTATTTATTATTAGAGACTCATCTACAAGCAGGGAATCACAAATGTAATCTTCTGAATAGTTCCCTTGAGCGAATACAAGAGATCACTTAAATAATCAGATCATTACTCAATTAATGGATACAATAATTACTAACTTTTATCTAGTATGGACCAAAAGACAACTGCGATCTGGTACCAAAATTAACTGAAGTGCCGAGCCACTAATATAGGAATCCATAAGTAATGTTAGAACATTCAATGGTAGCATAAGTATGACATAAAATTATTTCTGATAATAAAATTCGCAAGAGAGAGAGAGACAATTTTGCAAAATAAACTGAATACATGAAAATGAACCTGCATATAGAGAGAAACTTATATATGAACGGAAACTCATTATGTGTGGTGTCTGTAACAAAGCAAACGAGAGAAATACTGTATATCGCTACCCATTCTGTCCATCTGACTGTTTTCTGCTTTGTGACTGAGTACAATAGGATGACAGAGAGTTTGCCCGACATGGAAAAAACAAATTATTCACACACCCCTTGCAAATTATTTAGCCACACAGAAATGAAGATAAAAGGGTAGAGTAAAGAATAAAACCGCTTGGCAAAGCGATCAGAGGAACAGTACTAACTAGAAAAGATGAAAAATGAAAGAATGTCAGTAGGAAAACACTACCAGGAACACTCATCCATAATGCATCAAGAAGCTACCTAACATATCAATTCCATCCCTATAAAAGTGCCACAGAAAACATATCATTTTAGAAAGCTCTGGTTTTTTTTAACCCAGATTCCTTTTTTAGTTGCAACATAGTTCTCCCACTTATGCAGATCAGAGGTGGGTTCCTACCGGTTCGGACCGGCTCTATAGAACCTTTAGTAACATGGCAGCCTGGGTCGCTGGAACCGGCAGCGACCCAGGCCTGCCACGCCCCCGAGCCAGTTCTCTTGGCGCCGCCATAGGCGCCGCCATCTTGTTTTTTGCTTCTACGCAGAAGCTTTTTTAAAGTACTGCGCATGCGCGCAACGCGCGCCTGTGCGACGCGTCCTGAGCAAACCGGCAGTACCAGAATCCAGAACCCACCCCTGATGCAGATGAATGAGTACTTTATCCAGTATGGAGCCATATACTTTTTCCTCCTCTACTATCCCATGGATCTCTGAAAGATTAGAATAATGAAAATTATTGTGGTTGTATTATGAAAAATTCATTTAGTTTGCATCTGAAGTAAAAAAGATACCCATCTATGTCCACCTGAGACAAAGAACCCATTCAGAAATATCAGTGTTCAGGAGAGAATTATTTGATTATCTATTATTTATATAAGTCAGTTCTCTGCATTTTGCCCCATTCTCGTGTCCAAATATGTTACAGGCAAAGAGCATGGGACAGAGTTATGGCTTCCAAGGCTTGTGTCCTGGCACTGAAGCTGTCTTATGTCAGAAGACACCACTTGTCCATCTTGCTAAATGAAGCATAGCTCCAGGGTGCCAACATGGTGCGCCCCAAGACCACAAATATTTCTTGTGGTATCTACCACATTCCCTGCTCAACTGTTCTCTTTTAGAGAACAAAACTATTTTAATTTTAAAAATAGGAAATTGACATATTTCAAAAGGGGCTCCAAAAAATGACCAAGATACATAAAGGGACAGTAGGGCAGTAATATTCCAGTAAGTGAGGGTTTTGTAACTAGTCATGCATCTCATGGCAGTTATTTTTGGAACAGGCAAAACTCCTCAGTGTGTACCAGTACTGGTGTGTGTGTGTGTGTGTATGTGTGTGTGTGTGTATGAATTTATTTATTTATTTATTTATTTATTTATTTATTTATTAAACTTATATGCTGCCCATCTCACCTAGAGGTGACTCTAAGTGGCTTGCAATCAATAAAGGCAACAAAAAATATTATCATGTTGGTAAATATAATGTTGGTACAGCATCTAAATCTGGAAAAAATGGTACACACTGTTTCCTATAAGTAGTGATCAAAATGGTTACTGTGTAGATGAAGGAAGAATGGCCAAATTGGTTTTTGTGAAAATTCTACCATCTTTCTTCATGCTAAAAGTCTCCTTAATTACTTTCATCATTATTTTGTGGTGGTAGACTTTAGGAGAAACCCTCCCATACTACCACCTCTTACAATACTAGACAACACAGTATCAACAGTAGAGACCTTTAAATTTCTAGGTTCTACCATATCTCAAGATCTAAAATGGACACCTAATATCAAAAATGTCATCAAAAAAGTACAACAAAGAATGTTCTTTCTGCGCCAACCAAGAAAGCTCAAACTGCCCAAGGAGCAGCTGATACAGCTCTACAGAGGAATTATTGAGTCTGCCATCTGCACCTCTATAACTGTCTTGTTTTATTATGCTACAAAACCAGACAGAAACAGACTTCAGAG